>CM019069.1:162355737-162578825 GCA_009667805.1 Leptobrachium leishanense
TCCGTCATACCCCCTCCCTGACACAAATCAACAGAATATAACCCCGAACCCTCCTGACACAAATCACAGAGATATAACCCGACCTCCCCGACACAAATCACACAGATATAACCCGACCCCTCCCTGACACAAATCACACAGATATAACCCGACCCCTCCCCGACACAAATCAACAGATATAGCCAGATCGTCCACCCTGCGCGTCCCTCCCTGACAGCAAATCACACAGATATAACCGACCCCTCCCCGACACAAATCACACAGATATAACCCGACCCCATCCCCGACACAAATCACACAGATATAACCCGACCCCTTCCCTGACACAAATCACACAGATATAACCCGACCCCTCCCTGACACAAATCCACAGATATAACCCGACCGCCTCCCCGACACAAATCACACACATATAACCCGACCCTCCCTGACACAATCACACAGATATAACCCGACCCCTCCCTGACACAAATCACACAGATATAACCCGAACCCCCTGAACACAATCACACAGATATAACCCGACCCCTCCTGACACAAATCACACAGATATACCCGACCCCTCCCTGACACAAATCACACACATATAACCCGACCTCCCTGACACAAATCAACAGATATAACCCGACCCTCCTGACACAATCAACAACAAGATATAACCCGACCCTCCCAGACACAATCACACAAGATATAACCCGACTCCCCTGACACATCATACAGATATAACCCGACCCCTCTCCGACACACAATCACAGAGATAATAACCTATGACGGAATGGGATGTTGTTCCGCCTGCGGGTGTGCTCAATCTGCGTGACCCCTTCGCTTACCGCTGGCCCGACTACCGAGTGACGCGCACTCGGCGTCTCGTGCGGCCTGGCGTGACCCTGGGAAGGGTTAGCGGGCGGTGGAGGGGACCCCTGCCTAGAACCAGCCCGACCACTGAGCCATACGGCACTCAGCGTCCCGAGCAGCTGGTTCACTGACCTTGTGGGTGTGGAGTGCGTCTGCGGGCGGCCGTGCGAATCTGGGGATCGGATCTGCCGCGGAGGAATATTCGGATCTGATTGCGGAGGAATATTCGGATCTTATGTGGAGGAATATTCGGATCTTTAAACGGATGAATCTTCGGATCTTACGGGAGCGGCTGAATCTTCGGATCTGATCACCGCTCACTTGGTATACCGAAGCGCGGTACGCGGCCGCGCCTTCGGTTCGGATCTTAAGTCCGTTCTGATCTTAAGTCCGTTCTGATCTTAAGTCCGTTCTGATCTGAAGTCCGTTCTGATCTTAAGTCCGTTCTGATCTTAAGTCCGTTCTGATCTTAAGTCCGTTCTGATCTTAAGTCTGGACACCGCACCCTGAGACCGCGCGGGATGCTCAGACAGTATATGCGGCGGAGAGTAAAGGACATCAGGCGAGGCTGGATGCACTGGTAAATCTGAGTTTATTTTTCACATCACATACATTTATCACTTTACACAATTAGGAATACAATGGGAATCCCTGCCCGCCCACACAAGTCCCATTGGCCCTCGCTGGCAGGAGGCACCCGGGCCCCGATTCGTATTGGCCATTACGAATCGGGGAGTTGCCGATTCGGCCATTTTAAGATCCGAATATTCTGATCTGAACCACGAGGCGATCAGAAAATGGCGGCGGGCGTGGCAGACAAAGGGAAAATACATTTCGCAATAAACCAACGGGGACACTTCATTTACACCACACAATAATCACATCTAATAAAAAGTACTTATAAAACTAGGTGCGTGCCACCACACCCAAGTGTCCAAAGCCACCACTGTCACTGTGCACCGCCCCTGGCTGAGGGTGCTGGGCCATTCCGTGACACTCCTCCCCCTCCCCCAGTTCGACGCACCTGGTCTGACCCCACCGGGTCATACCGGGGAAGTCGGTGCTCCCAGGCCCATAGTCAGTCTGGGGAGGCCGAGTCACCAGGCCTCTCCATTTGGCCTTGCGGCCGTGCCAGCTTGGTCGGGACCCCATGTCCTTGGAGTTTCCCCGGCTGGGCGAGAGGACATACGTCGGGGCGGTGTGCCTCCTGTGTCCCCTCCAGGGCTACCACTCACCCGGGGAACCCGGGTGCTAAATGCACACGCCCCGGGTGCCCAGGTCAACCGTGGGAAGAAACCGTGGCTGCGTGAGGCCCCCCCTCCCAAGGGTTGCCGAATGGGCAGAGGCCAGCGGCGCTCTGCCCCGTTGCCAGCTCTTCCACTGGATGGCCAGGTACGGACACGGCAACCGAAGGAGCAAGTGGGGCCAAACCTGACTGCTCTTCCTGGTAGCCGACAAGGGAGACAAATGGATGCAACCGCAGTTGCACGGGGTCATCCTCACTCTGCCCCTCGGGGCAAGTTGGGAGAAACGGGCAGAGGCCAGCGGCGCTCTGCCCTGGTGTCAGCTCTTCCGCTGGGTGGGGATCTCCTTGCAGGAGGATGGTTTCTTTCCCCCCAGGCCCATCAGCAGTGGCGCACAACCCAGCCCGGGGAACCATCTGTCTGCCCCACCTGGCAGACTGTGGGTGGTGGGCAGAGGCCAGCAGCGCTCTGCCCCGTGGCCAGCTCTACAGCTGGGGGAGGATCTCCTTGCTGAAGGATGGTTACTTCACCCCCCGGGGCAAACAATGGTTGCGCACAACCCATCCCGGGGGACCATCCGTCTGCTCCTCCTGGCAGACTTTGAGTAGTGGGCAGAGACCAGCGGCACTCTGCCCCGTAGCCAGCTCTTCTGCTGGTTGGAGATCTCCTTGGGGAAGGATGGTCTCTTCACCCCCCGGGGCAAACAATGGTTGCGCACAACCCATCCCGGGGGAACCATCCGTCTGCTCCTCCTGGCAGACTTTGAGTAGTGGGCAGAGACCAGCGGCACTCTGCCCCGTAGCCAGCTCTTCTGCTGGGGGAGATCTCCTTGGGGAGGATGGTCTCTTCACCCCCCGGGGCAAACAATGGTTGCGCACAACCCATCCCGGGGGAACCATCCGTCTGCTCCTCCTGGCAGACTTCGAGTAGTGGGCAGAGGCCAGCGGCACTCTGCCCCGTAGCCAGCTCTTCTGCTGGTTGGAGATCTCCTTGGGGAAGGATGGTCTCTTCATCCCCCGGGGCAAACAATGGTTGCGCACAACCCATCCCGGGGGAACCATCCGTCTGCTTCTCCTCCCCCGCTGGACCCGTGGCCTCGGCCACCCTGTCCTCTTGCGGGGTGCAGGGGGTAACTTCCTCAGTCGAAACCCCCACGGGCACCCATGGGTCCGCCTCGGCCTCCCATAGGTCCCAAACCTGGGGACTGTCGACTTCCTCCGCCGACCCGTCCCACCACGGGGAGCTCAGGCTCGACTGCGGAACGCCGTCCAACAGTCTCCGATAAGCCACCTCGAGCTCCCACTCTCGCTCGGCTAGGGACTCCAGCTCCTCAAACACCGAGTCCCTGCTGTCTGACGGGATCTCCAGTTCCCGTCGCTCCAGGATGTCTTCCATCCGCTCCTCGGTCTCCTCTCCAAACTCGGGGTCGGCGGCCATGCCCTCGTAGAGCAGCCCCATACCCCCGTAGCGAGGCCCTGCAGTGGAACTGCCTTCAATAGGGCGCGCTGTCGGAGAGGCGGTCAGCCACCGGAGCGCGCGGTACTCGCGTCCAGTGCGATCTCCTGCTGCACCAGCCTCCGGAGCTCGGCCTCCCACTCCTCTGGGGCCCGACCTTGCAGGAACGCTGCTCGCACATCGTACTGCACCCGATGGACGACAGCGTCGGAGGGAATGTACACACCATGGCAGTCCCGCTCATGGTCCAGGGCCTCGTACCACAGTTCCTCTGTGGACCTCTGGTCCTGCTCCAGGCCCTCCTGCAGCTCTCTTGCCAACCCGACCTTCATGTCGGCGAAGGTGCCAGCACAGGAGCACCGCTCCTCAACGGGGAATGGGGCGTCCTCAGATGCAGCTCCAGGCGGGCTGTGAGTCTTCATCCGAGGGTCGCGGGGATAAGTGACGTCCTCCGTACAGGCTCCAGGCGAGCTGAGAGTCCCGCAAGCGTAGTCACTGGGGGTTGCAGATTCCCCAGGTGAAGCTCCAGTCGAGCTGTGAGCCTCGACCCAGGGTTCCACAGGGTAGGGTTCGGGGTCAACATAATCAGTCTCTGCTCCGCGGAGCTCTGCCAACCGCAGCTCGTGCTGGCGTTCCTTCTCCTGCTCAACTTCCCGGTAGAACTCCCGAATCACTTGATATCTGGCCCCCTCCGCCGGGCATCACCGAGCAGGGCAATCCGACGCCGCAACTCTCTGAGGCCAGCATCTTCCTCCACCTCTGCGCGGGCAGGGCTGGGGCCGGGCATCATCGCCTCGTCCTGATCCATCCTGGTCAGTTCCTTGATCAGGGTCTTCCTCTTTTTGTTACCCGGCGTTCCTCCCCGGTTCTCCAACATCCCACGCAGGGTGTCCCTGTCGTAGGGGTTGTACACCGCCATGGCGTACGTCTCCTAGGGGTCTGCAGAGAGCGATCCCACCGCTGCCACCAGTATGACGGAATGGGATGTTGTTCCGCCTGCGGGTGTGCTCAATCTGCGTGACCCCTTCGCTTACCGCTGGCCCGACTACCGAGTGACGCGCACTCGGCGTCTCGTGCGGCCTGGCGTGACCCTGGGAAGGGTTAGCGGGCGGTGGAGGGGACCCCTGCCTAGAACCAGCCCGACCATGAGCCATACGGCACTCAGCGTCCCGAGCAGCTGGTTCACTGACCTTGTGGGTGTGGAGTGCGTCTGCGGGCGGCCGTGCGAATCTGGGGATCGGGTCTGCCGCGGAGGAATATTCGGATCTGATTGCGGAGGAATATTCGGATCTTATGTGGAGGAATATTCGGATCTTTAAACGGATGAATCTTCGGATCTTACGGGAGCGGCTGAATCTTCGGATCTGATCACCGCTCACTTGGTATACCGAAGCGCGGTACGCGGCCGCGCCTTCGGTTCGGATCTTAAGTCCGTTCTGATCTTAAGTCCGTTCTGATCTAAGTCCGTTCTGATCTGAAGTCCGTTCTGATCTTAAGTCCGTTCTGATCTTAAGTCCGTTCGATCTTAAGTCCGTTCTGATCTTAAGTCTGGACACCGCACCCTGAGACCGCGCGGGATGCTCAGACAGTATATGCGGCGGAGAGTAAAGGACATCAGGCGAGGCTGGATGCACTGGAAAATCTGAGTTTATTTTTCACATCACATACATTTATCACTTTACACAATTAGGAATACAATGGGAATCCCTGCCCGCCCACACAAGTCCCATTGGCCCTCGCTGGCAGGAGGCACCCGGGCCCCGATTCGTATTGGCCATTACGAATCGGGGAGTTGCCGATTCGGCCATTTTAAGATCCGAATATTCTGATCTGAACCACGAGGCGATCAGAAAATGGCGGCGGGCGTGGCAGACAAAGGGAAAATACATTTCGCAATAAACCAACGGGGAACACTTCATTTACACCACACAATCACATCTAATAAAAAGTACTTATAAAACTAGGTGCGTGCCCACCACCCAAGTGTCCAAAGCCACCACTGTCACTGTGCACCGCCCCTGGCTGAGGGTGCTGGGCCATTCCGTGACACAAACCCGACCCTCCCCGACACCAAATCCACACAGATATAAACCCGACCCACTCCCCGACACAAATCACACAGAATATAAACCCGACCCCTCCTGAAACATCAATCACAGGACAGATATAATCCCGACCCCTCCCTGACACAAATCACACAGTATATAAACCTACCCTCCCTGAACACAATCACAAGATATAACCCGACCCCTCCCTGACACAAATCACACAGATATAACCCGACCCCTCCCTGACATCAATCACACAGATATAACCCGACCCCTCCCTGACACAAATCACAGAGATATAACCCGACCCCTCCCTGACACAAATCACACAGATATAACCCGACCCCTCCCCGACACAAATCACACATAAAATAACCCAACCCCTGTAGAAAAGAGGAAAAAGGCTGTACTTCTGGCGCCACCTATTGGTTCTTTGTGGGAGAGAGTGTTTTACTCATATGTGCAACATAAGTGTGTCTATAAAGCGCATAAATGGCTGCGAGAAAAAGGAATATATCAGTATACATATAAGCAATATTGCATAGTGATAAAGTGCAAAACTGACGACAAAGTCGATGAATATAGCAGCAGACAATATATATTGTGGGAAATAAAGTGGAATGTGCAAACCTATCGGTTATGCAACTTGCAAAGTGAAAGAATAGTGCAAACTTCTAGCACACAGTAAATCTGTAACAGTAAGAAAAAGTGTGAATCTGGCAGCAAAATATACGTGCTAGCAGCAACCGAAGTGAAGCCGTGGAATGTGCAAACTTATTAAACACAGTAAATGAAACCGTTGTAGCTGAAGTATCTATGTAAGGTGGAGGAGGCGCTTCTTTCTGATGATTCCTTCATTGAGTAAATGGTCGCCTGGTTAATCCTCAGTGTGAATTGGAATTATGGGTAACTCGCAGAGCCTCAAAAACAAAATGTAGACAGGACATAGAACAGCACAGTTTTACCATGAGTATGTGTTATGTCCCAAAGGTGTGGGCAGCAATTAGGTGTTGGATGTGAGTATTGTCCAGTAACTTACACACAGGCCACATGTCACCATTAACCAGGGAAGCTTTATTACTCACTCAGACAGTTCTCAGAAGGTTCTGTACAGAATCAGATTATTGTCTGTGCATTAATAACAGGACAGGTTTCCAGCATATACTCTGTGCCTAAACGCTTCCCAGCATGCTCTCTGCCTAAGATCAGAAGGCTGTTCTTCCTGGTGACTGGTACAGCTTCCTCATCCAGCATGCACTGCAGCAGGGAAGCGGGGAGTGGAAATGTAACCGGAATCAGACGGGTTCACTCAAGACGAGGCCGGACCGGACACGAGCAAGGATTGTCTGAACACGAGTCTCTTCAGGAAAGGCAAACTTTATTGTGATATCACAACAGATGCTCAAACAGGATTCAATCGCAAAGAATGAGCCCCGAGTCCCTCGTGCCATCCTATCTTATACCCCAAATACACAATTAGGTACATCCCAATCAACCCACCTCCCGATGACACTCTCCCACCCCACGTGGGTTAATACCTCCCTTTGGCTAATACAAAGACATTCCATTAATTGGCTGTAAATTGGCAAACTTTGTTTTAGTTTCAGTAAATCCTGATTAGTTGCTCTTACTGTTCCGGGCTGCGTCCCTTTCCCTAGCGTCTCCATTTATTTGTTACAGATGGCACCTGGTCTGATCTCTATGCTCCTTTGTCTTTCAGCGAGCCTCAACGACCTTGGTAAATCTACTCCTCTTTCTGCCCTTCCGTCCCAGGAACAGCCTAGATCTTTCTCAGAGCTTTAATTGCTTTTTCTGCTAATCTACCACATTCCTAAATTTCTACGTATAACTCATTCTAGTTTCAGCTAAAAAACCTGCCTAGTTATTTTCAAGTGAACCAATATTCTGAACAAGATGGTCGCCTGGCTTATAATGGCGGCCATCTTCCAGTCTATTTCCACTTCATTCCCCCCTTGGCTCAAGCCTCAGGCTCTTCTCCTGAGATTTGTAGCCATTACACCTCACTAGTTTTATTCTCGAGTTCCTCATACTTTGGGGGGGCCTATTTTCGTTGGGAACATACCTTGTGGGATGATCAGTGATATCTTTTGTGTCTGTGTAGGTGTCAGTGCCTTCTTGCATAGCGGCCATAGGCAGAGCCCTATACGATACAATAGTGCCCCTACAACCAAGATCACCACTACCATCAGAATCATAGATCCAATCTGTGAAATAAATCTCAGAATGGATCCAAACCAATCACCGATTGCTCCGAACCCACGAAGTGGATTCCAGCCTTCAGCAGCGATCCTCCTTGCTGTGTCCTGCAACTGTGCTACCTTTTCTTGGTGATCTTGAATTACCTGATAATAGTCAGGGACATCATGTGTAGCATTCTTGATGAATGTGCAACATTCATAGTGCATCGTCATCTCACACAACCCATTCAAAGCTGCACTAATCTGTTCCAGTGCCATGTTGTGTATCATTTGCACCATTCGTATCTCTCGTACTTCCAGATTCAACAACTGAATATCCCAACTAGTCTTATTCAAAATCTCATCCATCAAACTGGCATAACTGTTCATTCTTGCCATCAACTCTCTTCCCCATCCAGTCCAGGCCGGAAGCCAAGCCCATACTCGATCCCCGTTCTTAAACAACTCTCTCTTCTGTCTCTCAAACACCAGTGGGTACCTAGAGTGAAGTATTGTTTCTGAATTAGTGTCCTCCCCCCTTACCTTCTGGATCGGGATCAACTTAGCCAATTAACACATTCCCGTCACTGTATGTGGTACCCATGTGTAGCACACTCCTTTACAACACACCTGATATCCTCCTTTCACTATAAATGGTGATGAATATAGTGTTCCCTTTGTTATCGCTATTGCAAACTGTCTCAACCGTCTCATCATATCCCCTATATCCTGCCTTCCACTGGTTGCGTTCGCAATCTCTTCCTCTTGTTTTCTAGTGAACAGCCTGCATCGTATGTATATATAATGTGCCCTCAGTCCTGTTCTGAATATGTAAATGTACGATGTCCAATTGAACTGACTTGAGTTGCACGCCCCACCCTCATTACTTATCTCTCTATCTGGGCCTAGTTGAAAACACAACTCTGGTTGATACACTGGTCCTATTATAGGATGCCCAGGACTGAATGGTTCTGGTTTCTCTCTTGACATATCAACTGTCTGTACTGTAACATTTTCTGATGCAAACATACGCAAATTCATTGGGACAGATGCGAATGGTATGTGAATTGTCTCTGGGTGCAGACTACTACACACCCAACATGTGGTCTGTCCAGACTTTTTAGCATAATCCTATTTAAATTGCACAAATAAGTGTCCTTTTAGCTGGGTTCCAGATAGCGCCTCTCGCTTTTGTCTCCACATGGTACGGTTCTCCATCACCGGGTGTGTGCCATTCCGATTTTTGGTGATACTTGGGACATACTTCACGTGATAGTCCATAAATCAGATGTGCAAAATACAAAATCAGTACCACAAATGCCCCAAATATCAAAATCCCTTGGGCAATTCTTTTCACAGTCACATAAACCCAATCCCTCCCCACTGGAATTTCAAAAACAAAAAAACATTTCCAGCAATTTCTGCATTGATTTACCCAGCATTACAACCTGATCATTTTAGTTTAGTTTCCCCCAATGCCCGAAGGTCCCCCCTTAGTCCATTAATCAGAGGGGTAGGCCGTCCAAACATAAGTTCGTACGGATTTAGCTTCAATTGGGGGGTTGGCCTGCACCTAATGTGCAATAGGACTATCGGCAGCACATCCAACCAGCCTAATGGCATCTCTTGGTACAGTTTGGACATCAAAGTCTTTGCGGTTCATTCTCTCGAATTTTCTGCTCGTTCAACTTCGGTTTCTTTTGTATCTTCTCCATTACTCCCCCATTACTTTTACGCCGAAGAATTTCAGCATCATTTCGTATACTCTGCGGAGTCTTTGCTGAACTTCTGAGGTGTTAATCATAAAACGTGTCTCTTGCGGGTTCAGAGGAGCGGAGTAAAAATTTCGGCTTTGGGACTGAGTTGGGAAAAGCCATTGGATATAATCATAATTGAGTTCTAATAGTTAAGTCATTGTGCCATTAGTGCAAAATAATTTCAATAAACTCTCCTCCAGATTCAAATTTTCTCCAATTCATGTAGAATTCGTAGTTTGGCATGGCAGGTTGGTCCTCTTGCTTGCAGAGCAGGACTTTGGCTTGATCAGTTGTTAGCAATGGTGTTGCAGCCGCTTTTGCGGCCTGGTCAGCACGCCTGTTGCCTTTCGGGATTTCATCATGACCTTTCTGGTGGCCACGACAGTGCATGATACTGACAGCACTTGATACAGCTTCTAGAAGGGCCGCGATTTCAGCTGCATACTTGATTTGTTGTCCTGAGGAAATAAATAGGCCTCTCTCCTTGTAGAGTGCACCATGTGCATGGACCGTCATGAAGGCGTACTTGGAATCAGTATAGATATTTACTCTTTTGCCTTCGGAGATTTCTAGAGCTCTGGTTAGAGCTGTTATTTCAGCCAGTTGTGCAGATGTATGGCCTAGTAGTGGATTTGCTTTGATAATCTCTTCTGCTGAGACGACTGCATAGCCGGAGACTTTCTTCCCATCATCCATATAGCTGCTATCATCAGTGAATAGCTGTAGATCGTATTTGTCTAGGGGTACGTCTTTTAAATCTGGCCTGCTACTGAACACTTCTTCCATGACTTGGAGGCATTCATAATCTGGATCCTCTTCACAGTCAGTCAGGCAGTAAAGTAGCAGGGTTCAAGGTAGCGATGAGGTCCAAATGAACCTGTGGATTCTCACACATCATAGCTTGGTACTTCGCCATCCGGCTGTTGCTGAACCAGTAACTTCTTTTTACATCCAGCAGGGCTTTGACCGCATGGGGCACCTTGACATGAAGAACTTGTCCAAGTGTCAACTTGTCTTTGGGTGGGGTATTCGGCATACTGCTTCTTGTCTTTCTCTGCCCCCAGTTGTAATGCAGGGTTTGAGTCCCCTGTGAAGTGTGAGTATGGAACCCAATGGCAAGCTGTGGGTAAAGAAATCAGGAGACGACGGAGTGTAAGCAATCTTTAGTGAATCATGAATAGAAACTGAAGTCCAGAAAACAATACGGTCAAAAGGTTGGAATGAAATTCGTAGGCAAGTCCCAGAAAGAACAACAGGAAATAACGAAGAAGGCGGTCGTAGTCGGTGGCACAATCCGGGTTGAAGAAGGTGGCGTAGTCGGTGGCACAATCCGGGTCAAAGGGTTTAAGAAGGCAGGCGTAGTCGGTGGCACAATCCGGGTCGAAGGGTTGAAGAAGATGGCGTAGTCGGTGGCACAATCCGGGTCGAAGGGTTGAAGATAACGAGGTCAAAGGATACGAGGAGCACTAGGAAACTGAGGCGGGAGGCACAGTAGAATCTGGTTAATGAGCTGGGAAGGAAGGCGGAATTAAATAGGGTTCATGGGATCATGGAAATACCTTTCACCTGGGTATTGTAGGTGGAGTTGAGGTACCTGGAATTTTGGTAGGTCAATGGGAGGCATTCGAGGATCTCCAGAGCAGGTGTCATGCAGTACCCCTAATCGGCCAGCTGAGGGCGCCAGAGTACCTGGTTTTCTACTACATAGAGTTTGTTCGTGCGCACTTTCCTCTTCAGGACTCGGATTCAGTCGGCGGCGTGGGGCGTCTCCTGGCTCTCCCTCTCCATCCTGCGGACCAGGAACTTGGAGCGACGCGCCACGAGGGATCTCGGGTGAGTAGAGCACCTCTCCCAGCATGGCGGTCTGGACCGGGAGCGGGCCGCGGAGCGGGGCATGACACCAGTGCACACTTGGTACCCGTTCATTGAAAACCTAGATATTTCACAGTCTGTTTATATATGTGTGCTTTCTTTTTGGACACTCTGTAACCTGCATGGCATAGCAGATGTAGCAGGGCTTTTGTGGCAGAGAGACAGTCTTTTTCTATGGGAGAAGCCAGTAATTAATAATAGAACACCTTTGTGTGGCTGAGCGTTGAAGGACAAGAGGTCCTGGCTGAGCGCGCATCCATTGTAGAGTCCTCTCACTGAAAAATAAAAAAAGGCTGGCTTGCCGGAACCAGACGGCTGCAAAAAAAAAAGTCTTTTAAATCAAGCACCGTGTAATATTTTGTATCTCTGGGAATTAATCTTGGACCGGGCGGTACTCTTGTGTGCCCTCTTTCTGTACTGGCAACAATGGTGTGTTCCACGGTGACACGCAGAATTTCAATATACCGTGGTCTTTAAATCTCTGCAAATGTGTCTGGATATTCTGCTTGGCTTTTTGTGGGATGTGATATTGTCTTAAAGCCACAGCCATTGCACCAGGTCTTAAATCAACGTACACTGGGGGAATATTTACAGCTAGTCCGGGCGGGTTTTCCTCCGCCCACACCTCAGGAATTCCAAGGAGTAGTGTGTCCGGGGGCAGCCGGCAGAGTTGGCGCCGAGCGCCATTCTTCTTCTCTTGGCATAATTACTGCAATTTTTGCGGGTTGGATGCACTGGCTGGCTGGGCTGTGCTGCCGTGCAGAGCTGCCACTCTCAGACAGGTCTAATCTAGCGTGACTCCCGGGAAGAAATATAATTTGGGCTTGCAATTTGCAAAGGATATCCCGCCCCAGGAGCTGGATGGGACATTCGGGCATATACATATACACATTGTATAAACAATATTCACAGAGGTCTCTCTCCCGTAGCCAAAACGGACTCTTAATACCACATCGGAAAAGAAATAAAAATAAACCATTCCATTGTCATAAGACCATTCCAAACATCTCATCAGTAATCATCTAAAATAATCCCATCAAAAATCAAACAAAAACATACTTTTAATTGAATTATTAATCATAATTTTGCTATATTTTAACTATATAAAACATAAAAACAGTATAAAACTACTTTAATTATTTCTCAAACTGCTCTTTTAATATTAATTTTCTAACCGTTTCATATATTTCCATTTAATTTGTTAATAAATTGTATTATATTTTGGTAGACAATATTGTATATTATTATATATTTATTATTGTTATAATCTGTAACAATATAAAAACCAGGACTCCTTTTTTTATTTAATTCTAGCTCTGTGAACAAAACTAGAGTTTTTGGAATAATATCAACACAAAATATAAACATATATCCTGCACTCAACAGACTTCATACATTCTATTGTAGCACACATTAAAAATTAGCTAAACATAGTAATTTTTCTTCTTCATTTCTCTTTAATTTGAATTCGCTGCACAGACACACAAAGGGTTACTTTTCTCTGTCTATCAGAGAGCAAAAAGCCGACTCCCCCCCCCCCCCCTTCCCCCTCTCCGCGCAAACAGTGTGTCAGAAAAGAGGGGGGGGGAACAAGTACGGAGCCCAATCTCACTACCTCTCAGCCATTACACACTCTAAATTAATTACTTATCACACTTTACTTTTAATTGAACAGTTTGATAGATCAATTATAAACACAATCAGACAAAAACATTCTACCATATATCATTCGATACAGCACACTATTTATTAATCATATTCTCTGACTTCACACTCACGCAGAACAGTACAGATATCACATCCGAATAATCAGTCCGAATTAACTACACAAGTTATACTGCACTGTAAATAAATTTTTTTTTTTTAAACCTTCTAGATTGTCATCTGATCTATTGATCATCTCATTTTCTTCTGGCCCAGGGGGAAATGGGGGCTCAGGAACTCCTGAAGATCATTACATAATCCACACACAAAACTTGTAAATTATCTTTATTTTACTGGTATATTAAAACACTAAATATAATATATATATATATATATATATATACACTTATTTTCACACTCCTCATTATCATCACTGTCCTCTTGGTCTACCAATTTATATATGTTCCCATCGGGCATTTCGATCTTTCCTGGTGGGACCTCTCTGTCTCTTCCACCCACTGCCCCCTCATTTTCCTCCGCAATCCCGCTCGCCGGAGCGAAGAAAGCCGGCGGAGCAGTAGCAGCCTCCCGCCTTCGCAACCGTGACACACAAAACTTCTCTAGCTGCCCCATAATATGATGGATAGGGTGGGGGCAGGGAATCAATCTCCTCCGGCTGTTCTACCAACACCGGTCTTTTTTATTATTTTCTCTATTGGGGGGCACCTGCTGCTTGTTACGTCCCGCCATCATTATAAAATGACTTTTATCCTTTACACAATACTTCCATATATCTGTATATGGGTACTGTTCAGAATATCCGCATTTCCCGGTTACTTGGGAATGCACTTTCTGTATTAGCTCCGGGTCCATTGACCCCTGCTCTGGCCAGTCTGGAACTAGCAGTGGCCACGCCATTGTACACATTCCTGTTAATTTCTCTTTAGTTAATTTTACACCATGATCATGTGTTGTATATAGTGCTTCAAAATTCCGCACCATATACCCTAGGGGCGTCTCACCCTTCTTTACCTTTCTTGGCTTGGATGATCCGTTACCCATTGTTACTTTTAAAAGTAACAACCTTTTTACAATACAGATATTACTCTTTAGCAAGAACACTTAGAATTTACAGTCTGGTACTTCAGTCAACAATTCATATGTGTCTGACTCTCTTCCTCCGTCAGTAGCCGGACTGCAGTCGCCTGAGCCGGAAACGTACCTTGGGAGTCCACTCTCAAGTTTGCTTTCTCGCAATGCGAGTAGGCGCTCGTTCACTCACAGCAGTCTCAGCAATCAATCATAACTCATACTGTACCAGATACTTTCAACACAAAACAATACATAAACAATTCAACTCTTTCTCCTAGCCGAGGGCACACCGTCCCTCCTTTTGGCTCCTTATACCCCGTTAATTGAGCTCTAACTCTTTACTGCTTTGTGACTATGTGCACCCCGTTCTATAACTACACTCCCATCTGCAATTCCAATTTGCCTATGAGTAATTCTACCCACCCGGCACCACTATCTCTGCAGCCACCGCTGGCCCCAATGAGCCCTCTTCACTACACGACGTACACACTAGCACTGACACAGGGCTCTAAGCCCGGTCACAGAAATCTCTCCGCCTTTCCTTTGTCCACGTGGTGAAGCTCTATTTACAAACACTGACTATGACTATGCAACTCCACGTGGCTCCCTTCTCCCTCACATACAGACTCTACCCTTTGGTCAACATCCGATCCCCCAGGTCCAGACACGCGCTAGCCACTTTCTGGCTCCCGTGCTTTCGGCGGCGGGTTCGGTATGTCAACGGGACCGTGGCCACGGGTCCCCTTATCCAACTGCGGCCGGACGTTTCCCTTTATACCGGTATTTCCATTAGACATACAAACATAGAAGACACTTTACCTATCGCCGCGCTGTTCGCTGTTTCCTCGGACTCAGGGGTGTCCTAGTGTTCCCGGGCTGGGGGTCCGTTTGAGACGAGATGAGGTCCACTGAACAGGAAATCCTGCTTGGCGCCTGCAGATGTCAGCTCACCTTCAACGGACGCCCAACCAGCGGGATCACTCGCACCTGCAGTCAACCGCTACAGTGTTCAGCAGTCGTTGCCATGCCGGCAAGGGCCCGTATCCCGGACGAGCCCCCAGAAATGTAACCGGAATCAGACGGGTTCACTCAAGACGAGGCTGGACCGGACACGAGCAAGGATTGTCTGAACACGAGTCTCTTCAGGAAAGGCAAACTTTATTGTGATATCACAACAGATGCTCAAACAGGATTCAATCGCAAAGAATGAGCCCCGAGTCCCTCGTGACATCCTATCTTATACCCCAAATACACAATTAGGTACATCCCAATCAACCCACCTCCCGATGACACTCTCCCACCCCACGTGGGTTAATACCTCCCTTTGGCTAATACAAAGACATTCCATTAATTGGCTGTAAATTGGCAAACTTTGTGTTAGCTTCAGTAAATCCTGATTAGTTGCTCTTACTGTTCCGGGCTGCGTCCCTTTCCCTAGCGTCTCCATTTATTTGTTACAGATGGCACCTGGTCTGATCTCTATGCTCCTTTGTCTTTCAGCGGGCCACAACGACCTTGGTAAAGCTACTCCTCTTTCTGCCCTTCCGCCCCAGGAACAGCCTAGATCTTTCTCAGAGCTTTAATTGCTTTTTCTGCTAATCTACCACATTCCTAAATTTCTACGTATACCTCATTCTAGTTTCAGCTAAAAAACCTGCCTAGTTATTTTCAAGTGAACCAATATTCTGAACAAGATGGTCGCCTGGCTTATAATGGCGGCCATCTTACAGTCTATTTCCACTTCAGCATAAGAACCACTCCCAACCTGGAAACCTCTGAAACAGACAGGGAATCTGTCTAAAGATCACACCTCCTTTTCTTCCCCTGAAAAACAAAAAACAAACACAAAAGAGAGAAAACAAAACAGACAAGACAAACAAGGTAAATAGGAACATTTTGGCAAAGGAGCATCTTCAGGACATTCTTGTTGCTCCCTCAACAGGTCACCAGCCCTTCTGCTCTCTCTCTGGACCTCAGAGGAATCACGCAAGGGTTCAGTGCTTTGCCAAAACTTAGTCTGACGCCGCTGACGGGTAGACTTGCGAAGTTGCACAGGTGTGGCAGAGGTGGAGTCCGTCAATGTTTCTGGAGTCAAGAGTGCCTTCCCAACAGATAAATCAGTCCATGCAGTTCCAGGCACAGGTCTGGGTTCCCCAGGAAAATGGTCACAAAGAACTTCAGGGTGTGATTGCAAAGATGTTGGATCATGCTATACACCATGCCGTATGTCACTGGCAGAGTTCTGAGTGGTGGCTTGTGGTTGATTTAACAGAGGGATCAGGCTTGTCCCTGTTGGTGGGAGTTTGCGTTTTCTCAACTGAGAGATGTGACCTAGAACACCAAGTACCATTCGAAAAGGCAAACAAGGTACATTTTCATTCCAATGGTGCCATTAATGACTCCAGGAAGCCAGTGACGAAAAACTCTGTAATTACGAATCCATACAGGATCACCAACACTAAATGTAGAACAGCATGGTGATGAAGTTGTTGGAAATTGAGTCTGAGGACAAACTAAATCAAGTTTGGTCCGAAGATGCCGTCCAAACATAAGAAAAGCCGGCGTCAGTCCGGTAGTAAAATGTGGCGTGTTTCGGTATGCAAACAAGAACTCCAGCAGCGTCTCCTCAGACTTTCCAATCTGGTCCATAGTAGAAAGCAGGTTCTTCTTAAAAGTCTGAACAAACCGTTCTGCCAGCCCGTTTGATGAAGGATAATATGGAGCTGTTGTGTAGTGTTGGATTTGTAGGGAACGAAGAAATGATTGAAACTCATGAGAGGTAAATTGTGACCCATTGTCTGAGACTATGGCTGCTGGCAATCCACACTAAGCAAAAAGCTTCTTCAAGATTAAAATGGTAGCAGTAGAGGTGATGGAAGGCATTTGGAAAACTTCAGGCCATTTGGAATGTGCATCCACTACAATCAAATACATTTTCCCGTGGATTGGTCCTGCAAAATCCATATTGAGTCTTGACCATGGGTCCTATGGCCAAGGTTGCATGTCACCCTTCCTTTGAGGTCCTTGAGCTTGACAGCACCCTGGACATCTAGCCACATAATCTTCAATCGCTGTATCCATTTGTGGCCACCACACATAATCCCTCGCCCTCTGCTTCATGTGCACCACGCCTGGATGGCCCTCATGCAGGATCTTTAGCATTGTAGTTTGCAGATTCTTAGGTATGATAACCCTGATTCCCCATTGTAAGCATCCAGCATTTGTCACTAGTTCACATTTTCTAGTAAAATCTGGGCGAAATTCACATGTCACCTTCTCCGGCCATCCAGTCTGAACAAAAGAGAATACCTGAGACAGGCATTGGTCTGTGACTGTGTTTCTGGCTATCTGTGTGGTTGAGATACTAGTTTGTGGCCTTTGTACCTCCACTATGCGTATGTCACTCGGTGGGTGTACTCCAACTGGTAATCTGGAAAAGGCATCTGCATTTCCATGGGCTTCATGCGAGCGGTATCTGATTGAATAAATAAAGCGTATCTTTGTAAGCGAGATGCAATTGTAGAGAACAGAGTTACAAATAATGTAAAACAGGGAGCGCACACAGACTGATAACCAAAGGCAAACACACCAGGTGTCAAAGGTGGTATGCAAAAGGTAAAATACTCATCTCTGGTATCAATACGAATCCATTGTCCTGAAATGAATATAAAGGAACAATGGTGCAATACCAGAGAGACAAATGAAAGTGCAGTAATAGTTCCAATATTTGCGCACTCACAAGCCTGGAGCCTGTAGGGCTCTCTCTCTTCGCTTGTAAGCCACTAAGGAAGGGGGGCTTCTCCCACCAGAACGATGTATTCCTCGTCCAGATGTGTGGAATGAATCGGATAGAAACAGACCTCAAAAGAAACACATATATAGTACAATAAGAAAAAGAGTAAGTATCTGGCACCCCTGGTGGACAGGACTGAACAATGCAGAAGTTAAGCAGTGCAAAATTAAACAAACAGATGTTACTGTAGACCATAAAGTCCTTATTAAATGGCAGTTCAAAAGTCAGCAGCAAAGTATCACACACTAGGTGGTTCACCTCCAACCACTAAATAACCAGACCAAATGAAGAATGTGGTGATTCTCTGCGCTTCCCTCTTCCTTAAAGAGATATAGTACAATAACGTTTAGGGACCAAAGTGGAGAGAGAAGTACATATGACGGAATGGGATGTGGTTCCGCCTGCGGGTGTGCTCAATCTGCGTGACCCCTTCGCTTACCGCTGGCCCGACTACCGAGTGACGCGCACTCGGCGTCTCGTGCGGCCTGGCGTGACCCTGGGGAAGGGTTAGCGGGCGGTGGAGGGGACCCCTGCCTAGAACCAGCCCGACCACTGAGCCATACAGCACTCAGCGTCCCGAGCAGCTGGTTCACTGACCTTGCGGGTGTGGAACGTCTGTGGAGTTCGGATCTGCCGCGGAGGAATATCGGATGTGGGAAACGTTTCGGATCTTGCGGGAAACGTTTCCGATCGCGGTGCGGGTAACTTGTCGGATCTCGGTGGACGACTCTTCGAATCGGATCGAGGCTGGATGAATCTTCGGATCTGCCGGGATGGGCGAGGGATTCGGATCGCACCGCAATCCCTCGCAATACCGGAGCGCGGTACGCGGCCGCGCCCTTCGGTTCGGATCTCCGTCTCTCTGAGAACCGAATCTTCATGCGCTGCGCCTCTGCCCTGCTACACGATGCAGGCACAGAGCGCTCGCTTCGGTTCGTACCTGAATGGACACCGTACTCTGAGATCGCGAGGGACTCTCAGATACGAAAATACGGTGGAAATAAAGACACACCAGTCAAAGCTGAATGCACTGCAGAATCTGAGTTTATTGTTTACAGACCAAGCATTTATTACCTCTGCACACAATTAGAATACAATGGGACTCCTTGCCCGCCCTCCCAGGACCCATTGGCCCTTAGCCTTCAGGGAGTCGCCAATTCGGACCGGATGGTCCGAATCGGCCATTTTACGATTCGAACCGGATGGTTCGAATCGGCCATTTTCCGAATCGAAATTCCAACTGCGCCACAAGGATCGGAAAATGGCGGCGAGCAAGGCAAACACAGGGAAAATACTTTACACAATAAACCAACGGGGAACACTTTATTACACCACACAATGTCACCTCTAAATAAAAATACTGGTAAAACGGGGTGCGTGCCACCACACCCAAGTGTCCATGTCACCACTGTCACTGCGCGCCGCCCCTGGCTGAGGGTGCTGGGCCATCCCGTGACAGTACATAGAACAACTCACGTGTCCCAGAGCCTCCTGGGTGGTGGCTCAGTATGTTCGCCTTAGCCCGTGTGAGGGAGGTCTTGCCATTCTTGGATTACGGGAACAGAAAAATAGTAGAATGCTCCGCAAACAACACGATGGAATTCAATGGATGAAAAATAAAAAACATTTATTGCAAATTAAAAGAATATTAACATCTAAAAAGGGGGTATATACCGAAACACGTTTCCCCTGCTTGTCCTGCAGGCTTCCTCAGTCGATTTTATCCTTCGGAGCCCCCTATCTCCCCAACCTTTGAAGCTAGGGAGATGCTTTTTGCACCGCTGGAAAGGGGAGAGTCTCCCCTTTTCAGCGGTGTATAGCAGTAACCATTTCGCTGCCGGATTGCATCTTGGATGTCAGCCAAGCCTCCAGGTCCCCCCCCACCCACTGACAACCTCACCATATGTGTGAGGATGTCAGTGGGCCAGTTAACCCATGTAGAGATGAGGGGATCCCTTATCTCCCGATCTGTGGCAGCTAGATGGTCATATATCACATCATTGGACAGGCCTGATCATGGCCTTTCCAATGATACCAAACATGACCAGGTTTGGTTTAAAAATAAATTAAAAAAACACATTTTTTTTTGTCTGGGGGTGGTTTAGTTAAATAGGACCTAGGCTGTCATCTCAAAGTAATTAGCACAAAATGGTCAGAATGAGCGCAGCACACATAGGTGAACTGGCTCAGCAGTGAAGGGGTTAAAAAGCAAAAACATGTAAAAATTGGGTATTTCTAGTCTCGGGACAAAATTTTGAAACTATTTAGCCGGGGTCTTTTTTGGTGGTTGTAGATTTTGGGGATTAAATTACGAAAAAGTTTGTTTTTACCATTTTTTTTTTTTCATCATATTTCATATTTTTTTTTATAGTAAATTATTCGATATGATGGAAATAATGGTATTTCTATAAAGTCCAGTTAATGGAATAACGGTGTATAATATGTGTGGGTTGAATAAACGAGTAAGAGGAAAATTTGACCTAAACACTAACAGCACAGAAACGTAAAAACAGCAGCAGTCACTAAAGGACGGATTTGTGTAAAACCGCCCGGTCACTAAGGGGTTAATCCAATCCCTACCATATAATGGAGGACCTCCTGTACGTACAACATAAAGGTGTAAGGTTTTACAGCATTTTCCCAATGTGACAAGAGGCTGAACATAACCCATGGGCCGTAACAGTTCCTGGCTGTAAGTTTGTAGATTGAGAGTTGTAGGTTTGAGTGGTAGGGACAGGCCCATTGACTTGAAATCAGTCCATGAAATGACAGACAGCTGCCCCTGTATCAACATCCATTGAGACCGGACAACCATTGAGTGTGACATCCACTTTAATAGCAGGAGTACTCCCATCCACTCTGAACAGTGCAACATGTTGAACAAATGGCTCATCATCAGAACTTGAGTCTTTGCGGTCAGTGTTTACATGAAATGTCTTCTTAGCTCTGTATTTTGTAGCAGTGACAGTGGAGCGGGAGCTGCGGCAAACACGCCTGACATGACCAGTCTTCCCACAAAGGAAACAAACTACATCCTTAAACTTGCATGTGAGTGCATTGTGAGTAGGGTCGCCACAACGGTAGCAGGTTGGTGACGCAGACCCCGAGACATTACTAAGTTGGAATTTTGGGCGACCTGGGAGAGACCGTCGTGTGCGTTGGGCCACAGAAGTGCTGAAAATTTCCTCTCCCTGGCTTGCAGGAGTTTCAGGGTGTGGGTTCAGGAGTTTAGCATCCCTAGCAGCCATTTCCATGATGGAGGCATGGTCAGTGGCTTTATTCAGTGTCAAGTCAGATTCTGTGAGTAACCGTTTCTGTATGGCTGTGTCATAGAGCCCCATGACAAACATGTCACGAAGAGCGGTCTGCAAATAGTCTCCAAACTGACATGTGGCAGCTAACTTGCGTAAGTTAATAAGTCTTTGTCTTCTCCTGCATGCTGCCTTCTACTGTAGAATTTAAAACGTTCTGCAATCTCTAAGGGTTTTGGATTGTAGTGCTCATGCAGCCTCTCAATCAGATCAGGCAGGAGTCTAGAAGCAGGTTTATCTGGAGAAACTAGATCTCTGAGTGTGCCATAAGCAGTTTGTCCTAACGCTGTGAGGAAAACAGCAACTTTCTTTGCTGCAGAAACATCATTTGCTTCCATATATTGCTCTAGTCTCTCTTCCCAAGAGCTCCATGATTCAGCAGCAGCATCAAAAGCTGGAATAGATCCTATTAATGCCATTTGTGTAATATTTACAATCCTTGTCGCCACTGTTATGTCCCAAAGGTGTGGGCAGCAATTAGGTGTTGGATGTATCTCTGTGAGTATTGTCCGGTAACCTTACACACAGGCCACATGTCACCATTAACCAGGGCAGGTTTATTACTCACTCAGACAGTTCTCAGAAGGTTCTGTACAGAATCAGATTATTGTCTGTGCATTAATAACACGACAGGTTTCCAGCATTTACACTGTGCCTAAACGCTTCCCAGCATGCTCTCTGCCTAAGATCAGAAGGCTGTTCTTCCTGGTGACTGGTACAGCTTCCTCATCCAGCATGCACTGCAGCAGGGAAGCGGGGAGTGGCATAAGAACCACTCCCAACCTGGAAACCTCTGAAACAGACAGGGAATCTGTCTAAACATCACAGTATAATATGTAAGAAAAGAGGGGTTACACTCACATGAGATGGTGTCTCAAACCAGACACTCCATGTAAAGGCAGCTTTAGTAAGGAACGCCAGATTTCCCTTTTGTTGTCGGAGATGCTGCCAAATGTGGGGTTTCCAACGTGTAGGAATCTCAGCGGTCCTATCCTTCACAGGTAGAGGGTCAGCTGGTTTTCCAGGGTTGCTGCCACCTTCTTTGGTGAGTTCAGCCTCAGCAGTAGTATAAGGAAAAAACGTCCACACTTGTGGTTTAAAACGTTTTATTCATTAGGTGGGGGACATTAAGATGAGGCACGATGTGAGGGGGACATTAAGATGAGGCACGATGTGAGGGGGACATTAAGATGAGGCACGATGTGAGGGGACATTAAGATGAGGCACGATGTGAGGGGGACATTAAGATGAGGCACGATGTGGGGACATTAAGCTGAGGCACGATGTGAGGGATATTAAGATGAGGCACGATGTGAGGGACATTAAGATGAGGCACGATGTGAGGGGACATTAAGATGAGGCACGATGTGAGGGACATTAAGATGAGGCACGATGTGAGGGGACATTAAGATCAGGCACGATGTGAGGGGGACATTAAGATCAGGCACGATGTGAGGGGGACATTAAGATCAGGCACGATGTGGGGACATTAAGATGAGGCACGATGTGAGGGACATTAAGATGAGGCACGATGTGAGGGGACATTAAGATGAGGCACGATGTGAGGGGACATTAAGATGAGGCACGATGTGAGGGACATTAAGATGAGGCACGATGTGGGGGACATTAAGATGAGGCACGATGTGAGGGACATTAAGATGAGGCTCGATGTGAGGGACATTAAGATGAGGCTCGATGTGGGGGACATTAAGTTGAGGCACAATGTGGGGGACATTAAGATGAGGCTCGATGTGAGGGACATTAAGATGAGGCACGATGTGAGGGACATTAAGATGAGGCTCGATGTGAGGGACATTAAGATGAGGCACGATGTGAGGGACATTAAGATGAGGCACGATGTGAGGGACATTAAGATGAGGCACGATGTGAGGGACATTAAGATCAGGCACGATGTGAGGGGGACATTAAGATCAGGCACGATGTGAGAGGGGACATTAAGATGAGGCACGATGTGGGGACATTAAGATGAGGCACGATGTGAGGGACATTAAGATGAGGCACGATGTGGGGGACATTAAGATGAGGCACGATGTGAGGGACATTAAGATGAGGCACGAATGTGGGGGACATTAAGCTGAGGCACGATGTGGGGACATTAAGATGAGGCACGATGTGGGGGACATTAAGATGAGGCACGATGTGAGGGACATTAAGATGAGGCACGATGTGAGGGACATTAAGATGAGGCTCGATGTGGGGGACAGTTGAGGCACAATGTGTGGGGACATTAAGATGAGGCTCGATGTGAGGGACATTAAGATGAGGCACGATGTGAGGGACATTAAGATGAGGCACGATGTGAGGGACATTAAGATGAGGCACGATGTGAGGGACATTAAGATGAGGCTCGATGTGGGGGACATTAAGATGAGGCACGATGTGAGGGGGACATTAAGATGAGGCACGATGTGAGGGGACATTAAGATGAGGCTCGATGTGAGGGACATTAAGATGAGGCACAATGTGAGGGACATTAAGATGAGGCACGATGTGGGGGGGACATTAAGATGAGGCACGATGTGAGGGACATTAAGATGAGGCACGATGTGAGGGACATTAAGATGAGGCACGATGTGAGGACATTAAGATGAGGCACGATGTGAGGGACATTAAGATGAGGCTCGATGTGGGGACATTAAGTTGAGGCACAATGTGGGGGACATTAAGATGAGGCACGATGTGAGGGGGACATTAAGATGAGGCACGATGTGAGGGGACATTAAGATGAGGCACGATGTGGGGGACATTAAGATGAGGCACGATGTGGGGGACATTAAGATGAGGCACGATGTGAGGACATTAAGATGAGGCACGATGTGGGGGACATTAAGATGAGGCACGATGTGGGGGACATTAAGATGAGGCACGATGTGAGGGGACATTAAGATGAGGCACGATGTGGGGGGACATTAAGATGAGGCACGATGTGGGGGACATTAAGATGAGGCACGATTGTGGGGACATTAAGATGAGGCACGATGTGAGGGGGACATTAAGATGAGGCACGATGTGGGGGGACATTAAGATGAGGCACGATGTGGGGGATATTAAGATGAGGCACGATGTGGGGGACATTAAGATGAGGCACGATGTGGGGACATTAAGATGAGGCACGATGTGAGGGGGACATTAAGATGAGGCACGATGTGGGGGACATTAAGATGAGGCACGATGTGGGGGATATTAAGATGAGGCACGATGTGAGGGACATTAAGATGAGGCACGATGTGAGGGACATTAAGATGAGGCACGATGTGGGGGACATTAAGATGAGGCACGATGTGGGGGATATTAAGATGAGGCACGATGTGGGGACATTAAGATGAGGCACGATGTGGGGGGGACATTAAGATGAGGCACGATGTGGGGGACATTAAGATGAGGCACGATGTGGGGGATATTAAGATGAGGCACGATGTGGGGGACATTAAGATGAGGCACGATGTGGGGGGGACATTAAGATGAGGCACGATGTGGGGGACATTAAGATGAGGCACGATGTGGGGGATATTAAGATGAGGCACGATGTGGGGGACATTAAGATGAGGCACGATGTGAGGGACATTAAGATCAGGCACGATGTGAGGACATTAAGATGAGGCACGATGTGGGGGACATTAAGATGAGGCACGATGTGGGGGATATTAAGATGAGGCACGATGTGGGGGACATTAAGATGAGGCACGATGTGGGGGACATTAAGATGAGGCACGATGTGGGGGGACATTAAGATGAGGCACGATGTGTGGGGACATTAAGATGAGGCACGATGTGAGGGACATTAAGATGAGGCACGATGTGAGGGACATTAAGATGAGGCACGATGTGGGGGGACATTAAGATGAGGCACGATGTGAGGGACATTAAGATCAGGCACGATGTGAGGGGACATTAAGATGAGGCACGATGTGAGGGACATTAAGATGAGGCACGATGTGAGGGACATTAAGATGAGGCACGATGTGGGGGACATTAAGAGAGGCACGATGTGGGGGACATTAAGATGAGGCACGATGTGGAGGGACATTAAGATGAGGCACGATGTGGGGGACATTAAGAAGAGGCACGATGTGGGGACATTAAGATGAGGCACGATTCACGATGTGAGGGACATTAAGATGAGGCACGATGTGAGGGACATTAAGATGAGGCACGATGTGGGGACATTAAGAAGAGGCACGATGTGGGGACATTAAGATGAGGCACGATGTGGGGGACATTAAGATGAGGCACGATGTGGGGGACATTAAGATGAGGCACGATGTGGGGGACATTAAGATGAGGCACGATGTGAGGGACATTAAGATGAGGCACGATGTGGGGGACATTAAGATGAGGCACGATGTGAGGGGACATTAAGATGAGGCACGATGTGAGGGATATTAAGATGAGGCACGATGTGAGGGACATTAAGATGAGGCACGATGTGAGGGGGACATTAAGATGAGGCACGATGTGAGGGACATTAAGATGAGGCACGATGTGAGGGACATTAAGATGAGGCACGATGTGAGGGGGACATTAAGATGAGGCACGATGTGGGGGGGACATTAAGATGAGGCACGATGTGGGGGACATTAAGATGAGGCACGATGTGAGGGGGACATTAAGATGAGGCACGATGTGAGGGACATTAAGATGAGGCACGATGTGAGGGGACATTAAGATGAGGCACGATGTGGGGGGACATTAAGATGAGGCACGATGTGGGGGACATTAAGATGAGGCACGATGTGAGGGACATTAAGATGAGGCACGATGTGGGGGACATTAAGATGAGGCACGATGTGGGGGACATTAAGATGAGGCACGATGTGGGGGACATTAAGATGAGGCACGATGTGAGGGGGACATTAAGATGAGGCACGATGTGAGGGGGACATTAAGATGAGGCACGATGTGGGGGACATTAAGATGAGGCACGATGTGAGGGACATTAAGATGAGGCACGATGTGGGGGACATTAAGATGAGGCACGATGTGGGGGGGACATTAAGATGAGGCACGATGTGAGGGGACATTAAGATGAGGCACGATGTGAGGGACATTAAGATGAGGCACGATGTGAGGGACATTAAGATGAGGCACGATGTGGGGGACATTAAGATGAGGCACGATGTGAGGGACATTAAGATGAGGCACGATGTGAGGGGGACATTAAGATGAGGCACGATGTGAGGGGACATTAAGATCAGGCACGATGTGAGGACATTAAGATGAGGCACGATGTGGGGGGGACATTAAGATGAGGCACGATGTGGGGGACATTAAGAAGAGGCACGATGTGAGGGACATTAAGATGAGGCACGATGTGGGGACATTAAGATGAGGCACGATGTGAGGGACATTAAGATGAGGCACGATGTGAGGGGACATTAAGATGAGGCACGATGTGAGGGACATTAAGATGAGGCACGATGTGGGGGGACATTAAGATGAGGCACAATGTGAGGGACATTAAGATCAGGCACGATGTGAGGGGGACATTAAGATGAGGCACGATGTGAGGGGGACATTAAGATCAGGCACGATGTGAGGGACATTAAGATGAGGCACGATGTGAGGGGGACATTAAGATGAGGCACGATGTGAGGGGGACATTAAGATCAGGCACGATGTGAGGGACATTAAGATGAGGCACGATGTGGGGGACATTAAGATGAGGCACGATGTGAGGGGGACATTAAGATGAGGCACGTTGTGAGGGACATTAAGATGAGGCACGATGTGAGGGACATTAAGATGAGGCACGATGTGAGGGGACATTAAGATGAGGCACGATGTGAGGGACATTAAGATGAGGCACGATGTGGGGGACATTAAGATGAGGCACGATGTGAGGGGGACATTAAGATGAGGCACGATGTGGGGGACATTAAGATGAGGCACGATGTGAGGGGGACATTAAGATCAGGCACGATGTGAGGGGGACATTAAGATGAGGCACGATGTGAGGGACATTAAGATGAGGCACGATGTGGGGGACATTAAGATGAGGCACGATGGGGGGGACATTAAGATGAGGCACGATGTGGGGGATATTAAGATGAGGCACGATGTGAGGGACATTAAGATGAGGCACGATGTGAGGGACATTAAGATGAGGCACGATGTGAGGGACATTAAGATGAGGCACGATGTGAGGGACATTAAGATGAGGCACGATGTGAGGGGGACATTAAGATGAGGCACGATGTGGGGGGACATTAAGATGAGGCACGATGTGAGGGACATTAAGATGAGGCACGATGTGAGGGACATTAAGATGAGGCACGATGTGGGGGACATTAAGATGAGGCACGATGTGAGGGACATTAAGATGAGGCAAGATGTGGGGGACATTAAGATGAGGCACGATGTGAGGGACATTAAGATGAGGCACGATGTGAGGGACATTAAGATGAGGCACGATGTGAGGGACATTAAGATGAGGCACGATGTGGGGGACATTAAGATGAGGCACGATGTGAGGGACATTAAGATGAGGCACGATGTGAGGGACATTAAGATGAGGCACGATGTGGGGGGACATTAAGATGAGGCACGATGTGGGGGACATTAAGATGAGGCACGATGTGGGGGACATTAAGATGAGGCACGATGTGGGGGACATTAAGATGAGGTAACACAAGTTAGATATGTAGAGTTTGGGGACACTGAGGAGTGAGCTGGAAAGGTCAGCCTGAGGTCATTGTTTTGGGGCAGTAGTTGAACTTTATGGAGTCATGGTTTGCCGGGGAATTCTCGGCTCTGCGTAGGCTTTGCGTGGGCTCTGCGTAGGCTCCGTGACGCTTGGACGCAGCAGGAGCCACTTGTACCTTTTATTTTTATCAAAGTTTGGCAATCGGAAAACCACAGATCTCTCCGTAAAAGGCACTTCCTCATCAGTTTCTGGAAACTTCTCCACGGCCGCGGGTGGAGTATTTCTGTAATAACTGCACCTAATACTCAGCGTAAATTACGATAAATCCCTCATTAGATTCTTACCCGATTTAGGGCTCTATTACAATCTTCACGCAAACGTTAACGCGTGCGCAAAAACGCATTACGGAGGGGCAAAACCCTTTGCGCTGAACGTCGTATTACAATGTCTGCGCAAGAAATGCACGTTAACATCTACCACGGGTGGACCTGCGCAAATGCTGGGCGAGCGTAATGTACTGCGCGCGTCCTATACTTATCATTGTGAGCGCAAATGCGTTTGTGTGCTGTTACGCGGATGGTATTACAATCTATACGCAGTTTGTAACGCACAACGTTTGCGCGCATAATTTTAATGTCTTTTAAAAGCTGGTGGTAACGGCAAATCTGAACGTCCTGACCGAAACCAAATACACCAGCACGAAAAAGCAATACAGCAACGTATAGTTACACATTCTACACATACCCAAACAATAAAACGGAGAGGTTGTGCATGGTATTTTTTGATACCACATATATGCGCAGATTGACTTTGACAGGCGCAAAATCTTAACGTGAGACAATAAGGTTCTTAATTCTGATTGGCTGAATCGCAATTTCTGCGCGCAACGTTTTTGCGCGTCTTTTTTAGGTGCGTCATTTTTTGACAGCTGAAATAATACACGAGGATTGTAATACCATCGTTACTTTACTCGCGTTCATTTTTGCGCGAAGCGTTAAACGTTAACGCATTTACCGTGCATTTTTCCGTGAAGAATGAAATAGAGCCTTTAATGTCCAGATGCTGCTCCGAACACCAAGGGCCCGCATCATGTGACCTCTCCCATTATAGCAGCTTCACCACGGCGTGTGGAAATGACGCTGAGCTTCCCTCTCGAATCTCTGTCCTTTTCACATCAGATTCTCCGTGTGTGCCCATTTCAATACCCGGGTGTGAGCTGCCTGGTCTCTGACCACCCCTGCCTGGCGCAGCTCTAAACCCAGGAGATTGGCTTCATCCCTGGCTTCCTTTTCGATCAGGGGGGCTCAGCTCTTGTCCCATGGACCTCTTCTAGCCCACCAGCTCCTTCAACGTGGCCTACAAACACAATCCACACTCACATGATAATGGTGTGTTATAGTAACTTGTCATCCATGAGATCAATCGCCTTATTGCCAAATTCTGTCCCTCAACATTCAGCAAATATTGGAACTCCTCCCTGCCTGGTTCCTCCTTCTAATCTCCCTACCATGCTCTGCTCCACCACCAGAACGCCTCCCTGCCTGACTCCTCCATTGCTGATCTTTCTAATCTCCCTACCATGTCCTGCCCCACTGCTAGAACTCCTCCCTGCCTGGCTCCTCCATTGCTGCTCCTTCTAATCTCCCTACCATGCTCTGCTCCACCACCAGAACTCCTCCCTGCCTGACCCCTCCATTGCTGATCTTTCTAATCTCCCTACCATGTCCTGCCCCACTGCCAGAACTCCTCCCTGCCTGACTCCTCCACCGCTGCTCCTTCTAACCTCCCTACCATGCTCTGCTCCACCACTAGAACTCCTCCCTGCCTGACCCCTCCATTGCTGCTCTTTCTAATCTCCCTACCATGTCCTGCCCCACTGCCAGAACTCCTCCCTGCCTGACTCCTCCACCCTGCTCCTTCTAATCTCCCTACCATGTCCTGCCCCACTGCCAGAACTCCTCCACCGCTGCTCCTAATCTCCCTACCATGTCCTGCCCCACTGCCAGAACTCCTCCCTGCCTGACTCCTCCATTGCTGCTCCTTCTAACCTCCTTACCATGTCCTGCCCCACTGCCAGAACTCCTCCCTGTCTGGCTTCTCCATTGCTGCTCTTTCTAACCTCCTTACCATGCCCTGCCCCACTGCCAGAACTCCTCCCTGCCTGGCTCCTCCATTGCTGCTCCTTCTAACCTCCTTACCATGTCCTGCCCCACTGCCAGAACTCCTCCCTGCCTGGCTCCTCCATTGCTGCTCCTTCTAATCTCCCTACCATGCTCTGCTCCACCACCAGAACTCCTCCCTGCCTGGCTCCTCCATTGCTGCTCCTTCTAATCTCCCTACCATGCTCTGCTCCACCACCAGAACTCCTCCCTGCCTGGCTCCTCCATTGCTGCTCCTGCTAACCTCCTTACCATGTCCTGCCCCACTGCCAGAACTCCTCCCTGCCTGGCTCCTCCATGGCTGCTCCTTCTAACCTCCTTACCATGCTCTGCTCCACCACCAGAACTCCACGGCTTTACATCTCCTGGCAGGTCCCCGACCTCCAAAAGGGAGAGCCCTGCTTTTAGGTGATCTGTTCCAGGTCTGGTTGCTCTTGTGTTGTGATCAGAATGGATCGTGCGGCTCCTCGATGTTCGTCACGCGGAGTTTCCACTTTTTTATGTTGGTGATTTGAGGTGTCTTATAGGAGGGGCAGGGAGTAGGTATGTTGGGGTGGGTGGGTTGGTTGGCTGTTCCAGGAGACGGCTGATGGACAGGCACGTGCGAGTGGACATGGAGGGGCCGCATTGTGTTCACAGCGTTATATTTATTCTTCCAGGAATGAAGTGTTCACGGATAAAGCGGGCGCGCGACCTCATGCCAAGAAGGTCATCCTGATGCTGACGGATGGAGATATCACGGGCACAGATAAAAACAGCACTTTAAAGCAGAGTGAAACGAGGCGGGTGTCGCGATACATTGTGGGGGTGAGACATGTGGCCGGCTGCACATTCCCGCTGTTCCCCCAGGATTCCTGGGAATGATTCTAGATCCCTCCATGCTCCGGTCGGTGTCTCAGCGGGATGGGCAGACAGCCCTTTCTTGGTGTGGGAGTCTTTTCACAGGGGACACATCAGGGTGAGCAGAGAGGTCCATGTGTCTCCTGAAAGTCCAGGCAGATCTGCACGGGTGGGAGGTTGCCCTCCTGCTCCTCCTGTTCGGTGTTTGGGGTTCAGTCTCCTGTGTCTCTGTAAAGCCCGGTGTGCACTCTACGTTTTGGCGTCTGACACCTCGATGGGATCCTGAAGGGTTTCTATCCTCGTGGGGTATTGGCCACTGGTACACGAGACTTAACCGGTGGCACAGTCTGGCAGCTCCATCTTTCCATCCTGCAGTCTGGCAACACAATACTACAGGGTGCACCGGGCTAAGTCTCTCTGTCTCCCTGTCCCTCCTTTGTGTGTGTTATCCCTGATTGTGTTGCTGTTCCCCTTTGTGGCTCTGTCATTTTCATGTCTCTCTGACGCTCTGTCTCATTCTCCCCCTCTGTCTCATTCTTCCCCTCTGTCTCATTCTTCCCCTCTGTCTCATTCTCCCCCTCTGTCTCATTCTCCCCCTCTGTCTCATTCTCCCCCTCTGTCTCATTCTCCCCCTCTGTCTCATTCTCCCCCTCTGTCTCATTCTCCCCCTCTGTCTCATTCTCCCCCTCTGTCTCATTCTCCCCCTCTGTCTCATTCTCCCCCTCTGTCTCATTCTCCCCCTCTGTCTCATTCTCCCCCTCTGTCTCATTCTCCCCCTCTGTCTCATTCTCCCCCTCTGTCTGTCTCTCTACCTCTGTGTCTCGGTCTCTTTCTTTCGATCTTACTCGGTTATTGTGGCTCAGGTTCGCCCCTGTCCCTCTGTTCGCCCCTGTCCCTCGGTTCGCCCCGTCCCTCTGTTCGCCCCGTCCCTCGGTTCGCCCCCGTCCCTCGGTTCGCCCCCGTCCCTCTGTTCGCCCCCGTCCCTCTGTTCGCCCCCGTCCCTCTGTTCGCCCCCGTCCCTCTGTTCGCCCCCGTCCCTCTGTTCGCCCCCGTCCCTCTGTTCGCCCCCGTCCCTCTGTTTGCCCCCGTCCCTCTGTTTGCCCCCGTCCCTCTGTTTGCCCCCGTCCCTCTGTTTGCCCCCGTCCCTTGGTTCGCCTCTGTCCCTCGGTTCGCCTCTGTCCCTCGGTTCGCCTCTCTGTTATCGCGGCTCATGGTTTTTCTCTCGTCGTGTTTTCCAGCTTGGTAAAAACTTTGGCAATAAGGAGTCCACGGAGAAGTTGGACGCACTGGCCTCTGACCCCGCTGAAAGCCACGTGAAGGTGCTGAATGACGTGTCTCAGCTGGAGGACCTCTTTTCTGAAATTAAGCGTAAAATTGTCTCTGTTGAAGGTGAGGTGCGGAGGCCGTTTCAGTGAGTAAGAAATTCTCACCCTCTAACTAGGTTAACTCTTCAGGGATTGTGGACAAATAAAACTCAGACAGGTGCAGGGCTTTTTTTCAGATGGTACTTGGGGGTACGCAGTACCGGCACCTCACCACCAGCCAGAACTAACATGAGAGCGCATGATGCTCCTCCTTCCTCCTGCAGTGGCAGGCAGAGAATCGGAAGCGCTCGGCAGCTCCTATTGCTCCTGAACGCTTCCGTTTGTCAGGAGTGTATGTAGGGACTGATAACCCCCCTCCTCCAGTAAGTGACAAGGGAGGGCTGCTCCCCTTCTCTCTGCAGCGGCTGAAACTTTGAACAGCATGAGGAGGGGGGGTGCAGCATGCTTACACACGTCTGCCAGAGCTGCGGATTGTCAGGCAAGCGGTGTGATCAGAGGAGCTGGCACTGTAAGTTGGTGGTGAGTTTTATTGCTGTGGAGCTCATACACACTGCGCATTACTGTGAGTTTCATTGCTGTGGTGCTCACAAATGCTAGGGGATTATCCACTCAGTGCCATCATTGCAAAAAAAACAAAAACACTAAAACTGCCCTGCAATACAGATTTTTCTTGCAACAGATGCACTTAGTGGATACACCCCATAGGGTTACAATAATAGTTGTAATTCATTTAAAGGAACACCCTATTAAAAAATATGGTTCCCTTTTATAGTGTCTTCCTTTAAGTGAACTACAACTATTGTTTATGAGGACATGAAAATAGTCATAATAATCAGTTCTTTCCCGGGCGTCAGAGAGCCCCCCCCCCCCTATTTTACCAGAATAAAAGCACTGCACGGGTGTATATAGATACATCGTATATAAAACCAACAACAGAACTCAATGTTATGGACAATCACTAAAGGGAAGGTTTTATGAGTAATATGGAGGAGGAGGAGCGGCCCTGCATGTGACAAACAACATAAAAACCAAACAAATAAAAGCGAGCGATGGTTTGGGTTACGCTAACATTTGGTAATGGTACGTTAGCTCGTGTAGGTGTGATCTATAGACGTCCTGGGCAAGTAGAAGAGCTGGACCATCATAGTGAAGGAAGCAGCCAAAATGACAATTAAGGGGAAGTTCTCATCATGGGGGGCTTTAATCTTCTTGATGTGAGCTGGGAAACCGAAATAGCCGAGTGCACCAGGAGAACAAATATTCTTTTAAGACTTAGTATAAAAGGAACATACATAGAAGAGAGGCGCCAGGCTATCCTGAGCCCCCGACAAGCAGGTGTAATCATTCCAGTTCATTTGATATTTCTAAGAAACATGAGCCAAGAGAGGCAAAAAGAAACCAGAGAAAGAGAGAGGGGATGAGAAGGGGGGGATGCGACGCACAGGGCACGTCAAATAATCGTTGCATCTTGTAATAAACACATTTTTGAGAGGTGAACACGGCCAGGGAAACCTCTTAAGACTGCAGACCTGAAAAAACCAACACACTGTGCCATCCTTCAGCATCCAGGGGTGTCCCATATTTTATGTAAAGTGGGCATGGTATGGTGAACCTTTGCTGACAATTCCTCCATCAATTGGATATGTTTGTGGATAAGTTCCGCTGTGGTGGCAAGGAAGGGGACCTCCAACGTTCTGCGATCGCCTTCCGTGCAGCCAGGAAAATGTTTGACAGTAAACGATTTTGGTGATGTGTCAAGTCTGGTGCCGGTTTTGCGAATAGGTAGGTCCAAGGCTCTCGTGGAACCACTGACCCAAAAATACTTTCCACTAGGCCCTACACCGCGTCCCAGTACACTACAACCTTCGGGCAGGACCACCACATATGAGACTGTGTGACTCTCATGCCGCAGTTCGTCCAGCACGTTTCCAGGGTTGATGGGTTTGCCTTGTGAAGAAAGACCGGGGTGGTATACCATCTCATGAGCGTCTTGATCGACTGCTCCTGCAGTGTTGTACAAATAGATACGGTACGTTGGGCTTCCCAAATGTCCTGCCAATCCTTGTTATCCAATGCGGTTCCTAGTTCCTTTTCCCAAGCCATTATGTATCCCAATGACCGCAACGGCGATCTGGAGGAGAGGTGGGCATATAGGATCGAGATCAGTCCCTTTGGGGAGGAACCATTATAACACATTGATTCCAAAAAAGTGAGGTGGGACGTTGCAGCTTTCTTGAGCTCCTGTAGCAATAGATAGTGCGAAGTTGAAGGAACTGAAAAAAATCATGTGGATGGAGGTCTCCCCTAGCACCCAGATCATCAAGGAGAGGATGGTCCGACCAACAAACATATCTTTTATCCTAGTCACGCCACACGCATCCAGTTTGGCGAATTGTTGAGGAGTCATTCCTGGTAGAAACTGCAAATTCCTCCATAAAGGTAGAAGGGGTGATAAAGCTCGTTGAAGTCCCTTTTTAATAGACACCTTGTCCCACAGAGCGATTGAGTTGCACAATGAGGGGCAATTCGTTGGCAGCAGAGGTCGATGAGACTTTGGAAGCCATATCCAGCAGTTGGGAGAATCCGGCCACGTTGGGGCCAACTCAAAATCCATCCATCGGCGCGTTCGTGAAGGGAGTGCATGGCCACCACCTGTGCCAGCTGCACCACTTGATAATACCATATTAGATTAGGGAGGCCCTGGGCCTGTACAGTGTGGATCTCGCTACCCACCTCCTCCCATTACCCAATATAACCGCATCGACATTTGATTGTAAAAAGCCAAGGTCACTAGGGTCGACGGGAATTGGTAGCGTCTGGAACAAGTATAAAAGCCTTGGTAAGAGATTCATCTTTACACTATGAACCCGGCCTAGCCAGGAAATGCATTCCTTGACCCACGCCTCCAAGTCCCGTCGAAATTGCGCCAGTAATGGCGAATAATTCACAGGATACGGACTTGCGTGTGAACGCGGCAGGTGAATGCCCAGGTAAGGCAAGGAGGAGCGTGCCGCTCTGAAACCATCCTGCTCCGAGATACGCTGGATCTCACCCTCGTACATGTGGAAGGGCAGCATCGTGCATTTATCCATATTTATTCAAATATGCACGAAAGGACGGGGGAAGCCCCTGTTGTTCTAACAGAGCAAACCAGACAGGCCATTCGATGAGATCGAACGCCTTGTCCGCGTCCAGAGAGAGGAGCAGAGAAGGCGCTTCAGAACGCTCCATGAACCATCCACTGCCCTGTGTGTATTCTCATAGGCTTGTCTACCAGGTACAAATCCCACCTGGTCAGGGCGAATGAGGCCTGGCAAAATACAGTTAAGGCGGGTGGCCATCAACTTGGCAAAGATCTTTACATCTAAATTTAATAAAGATATGGGTCTGTAGCCCACAGGGCTAGATATGTCCTTAACCGGCTTAGGCAACACTGTCACTGAGGCCAGTAAGGAGTCCGCCGGAAAATGGGCACCCTCCCGCACCGAATTAAACCGAGTCACCAGTTGAGGCCCCAGGACAGGGAGGAACGCTTTATAGTAACGGGCTGGAAAGCCACTTGGACCCTTATTAGGTTTGAGGGCCGCAATGGCCAACACCACTTCCTCCAAAGTAATAACCTTCCCAATGTCAGCCGCCTGCACTCCCTTCAGGGTTGGCAAACGAGCCTTGCAGGGGTAAGGAAAGCTTCAATATCCGCTACATGTGAGAGTGAGGGAGGAAGGCGGTCCGGTGAATGATTATACAACAAGGAGTAAAAGTCCTCTTAATCCCTTGGAGGGAGGTGATGGTCTTCCCAGAGCCATCCTTGAGGGACATTATTTTAGTCCAAGGAGGTCCAGGGTGGAACTGCCTAGCCAGCAACGTGTCCATTTTATTTGCTGATTCATAAAACCTACGTTTGGACCACACCATCGACTTAGCCACATCGTCCAACAACAACCTGTTCAAGTCATGACGAGTCTACTGCAATCGGCCAAAGCCCTCCGAGGAGGGTGCCAAATGATGAGCAGGTTCTTGCATACGTAACGCATGCTGCAGGTCCAGAAGTGCCCGTAGCTTGCATTTCTTCCACCAGGAGACTTTCTGGATAATAGTCCCTCTTATCACAGCCTTATGGGTTGCCCAAATGGTGGAGATGGGGAGATCTTGCGTACTATTTTCAAGGAAGTAGGTCTTAAACTCCTCAGACAGTTCCTGCACCAAAGCAGGATCCAACAAAGTGTGGGACCCCAAGTGCCAATTCCATGTTGGGGAATAGTCATGTACCAGCAGGTCCAGCCGGACATCCGCATGGTCAGACCAGCTAATGTTCCCAATTGATGTGGACCGGACCCAGGGCATCATGGATGGGAACAGGAGGATATTATCTCTCCTTGAGTAAGAGCCATGAGGTTCGAATAGAATGTATAGTCCCTGACAGATGAGTGGGAAACCCTCCACACATCCACCAGTGGTACATTGTCTGAGAAATAGGGCAAAAGCGCATCCTGTCTAGTGCCAGCCAGTACTTCCTGAGGAACGCCTGGACGGGACCTGTCCACCGAAGGACATTGAACTACATTAATGACGCCACACATAACAACTTCTCCGCCGGCAGTTCTCGCAATATCGCCCTGTAAACTATCCCAGAACTGTTTATCTGGGGTGGTGGGTGCGTAGACGTTTATAAAAGTGATGGGAACCTTGTAAAATAAGATGGCGGCCAGCTTGGTCAGACCTGCTTTGTCACAGTAAAGGGGAAGTCTTTATGCACCAGGATGGATACTCCATTGTGTTTGCTATGCGCTCAAGACGAATATACATTCGGGAACCGAGAATCCCATAGCCGGGGCGAGGAGTGTTGAACCCTTTAACATTCAGCGAAAAGATAGAGACTGTTTTAGTGGCCATCACCGATTATACAACAATACACAGATAACCACCTATGCATACCAGGGGGAGGAGGGGAAGGAGGGGAGGGGAGGGGGGGAGGGAGGAGAGAGACACACAGAGAAAGAGTTGAGAGAAACACGATAACCCAGAAAAGGGAAGCTCAAGGATTCCAGAAGAGGGGGAAGAGCAAGAAGTGCGAACCATACCAAGTACCTACACTCCTTAATGACGCACGAAGCGACAGAAACCGTGAAACCCAAACATTGAACAAAACATAGAGATGCAATAAAGTAAGACAACATACGCCTGCAAAGTGAGATTAGCAGCGGAACATGCAAGTAACAACATCTAACGTGCCCGCAATATCGGTGTCAGCGAAATAACATCAAACAGATAAACATAAAGACCAAGCCATATAGAAACATAGAAAAATGTCGGCAGATAAGAACCTTTCGGCCCATCTAGTCGCCCAATTACATGGATACTTTACCTGGATTTATCTTTTGTTTAGGATAGCCTTATGCCTATCCCATGCTTGCTTAAATTCAATTACTGTTTTGGCCTCTACCACTTCTACTGGAAGACTGTTCCATGTATCCACCACCCTCTCAGTAAAATAATGCTTCCTGATGTTACTTTTAAACCTTTGCCCCTCTAATCTAAGACTCGAAGCGCCCTGTGGATGCGATCCACCATGAGTGATTCCGGCGCATATTTAGACAGGAGGGCCCAAAACAAGGCCTGGGCAGTGTCCCCAAGTGCCGCCAGAGGCACAGATTCCAGGAGGCCGCGAATCCGGAGGTTATTGCGGCACGACCTATTGGAGAGGTCTTTAACCTGCTGTTCCAGCACAAGCCTCTCCGCCAACTGGTTGGAGCGGTCTCCCACATCATTATGTCGGTGGGTCATCGCCGCCACGTGTCCTCGAGTGCTGAGGTGCGTAGGCCTACCTACTGGATCTCCGCTCGTACCGCCTGCACAGATTTTTCCATCTCCCCTGCCAGATAGGTTTGAACCTCCACCAAACATGTGAGAATCTGTTGTACGTCCTCTTTAATAGCCGCCTCTGGTGGGCCGCCTGGGCTGGAGCATTTTGAAGCGCCCGTCTGAATCCCACCCGCCATCTTGACGGCCAGGCATGGAAAGCAGCGACCTAAAAATTGGGGCCACAGACGGGTCTTTGGCACCATTCATCTTCTGGGTCTTAATAGGGGACATTCTGGGGTACGAAGGGACAAAAAAAGTCTGAAAACATTAGCCGGGTAAGTGTCTTAAAATACCATACCAGGTCCGGCTACGCCCCCAAGAACAAATATTCTAAACTCCCTACTGGGATTATCTCGAAAACAAGAGGAGCCAAGCGGTAAAGAGGCCATATTGGATTTAATACTCACCAATGGCGGTTTGGGATCAGACATTGTTCTAGGTGGGAATTTGGTATCTAGTGATCACCAGACAGTGTGGATTAATCTAAGAACAGGGACTGAGCCGCACCACACAAAAACTAACAGATTTTTCTAGCCTCAGATTTAGTGTGAAGGAGTCATTATCAGACTGGAGGAGTTTAATGGAGTCCGGGAGAAATGGGATTATTTAAAGGAGGCATTATTGAAGGCCACAGGCAATTGCATTCGGCTTGTTAGCAAAAAAGAGAAGGAAACCTCTGTGATCTGTACAGAAGCCGCCAAGATAGTAAAGAACAAAAATATAGCATCAATAATTCTAAAAAACCTGAGTGAAGAGGAAGCAAAACTATAAGATTAGACAGAAAGAGGCAAACCTATATAGATACCAGTATACTTGAAAACGAGAGAAGTCTCAATGTATCCTTCCTGGTAAAATCCTTTATAAATAAATAAATATGTCTGGGGTTTGGGATTGGGTAAAGGTGGCACAGTAGACATTGGGATTGTGATTGGGTAAAGGTGGCACAGTAGACATTGGGTTTGTGATTGGGTAAAGGTGGCGCAGTAGACATTGCTTGTTTAGGTTTCAGTGAGGCTTTTCATACTGTTCCGCATAGAAGCTTAATCAATAAATTGCAATCTTTGCGCTTGGATTCCAATATTGTTGAATGGATTAGGTAGTGGCTGAGGGACAGGCAACAGAGGGTTGTGGTAAATGGAGTTTATTGGACGCAAGGTCTTGTTACCAGAGGGTTCCTCAGGGGTCAGTACTTGGACCCATTCTCTTTAATTTTACTGATATTGCAGAAGGTATTGATGGGAAAGTGGGTCTTTTTGCTGATGACACAAAGATTTGAAACAGGGTTGATGTTCCTGGAGGGATTAAACAAATGATTAAACACATGGTGGGAGCTGTGGCAATTGAGTTTTAATGTGGAGACGTGTAAGATAATGCACCTGGGGCGTAAAAACCCAAGGGCTGAATATAGAATATTTGATACATCTGAGGGTTGGGATTTAGGGGTTATTATTGCAGAGGATCTAAGGGTAAATAGTCAAAGTAATAGAGCAGCAGGAAATGCTGGCAGAATGCTTGGAAATGCTGGCAGAATTCTTTGCTTTTGTAGGGAGAGGTATTGGCAGTAGTTAGAGGGAAGTCCTCATGCCGTTATAGAGAGCACTGGTGAGACCTCACTTGTAGTATTGTGTGCAGCACTGGAGACCGTATCTCCAGAAGGATATAGAGACCATAAAGTTCAGAGAAGGGCGACTAAATTTCTGCCCGGCTTGAAGGAGAAAAATTACCAGTAAAGGGTTAATGATCATAACATTACATTACAATGTAACTACATGACCCACCATTGTGACATGTTAAAAGAGCTAAACTAGCCATCGCTGGCGTCTAAACGCACCCTTCACCTTTCCAGCCTGGTATTTAAGAGCTTCTCTGGGAAGCTGCCACCCTACCTGAATAGGCTGCTTCCCCCAGCAGCTCCCTCAACCTAGAACCTCCGATCCAGGTCCTGCACCTTACTTGCAATACCACAATACATAAAGACAGTGGCTCGATCCTCATTTTCCTACAGAGCACCACAATTATAAAATTTAACTAAGTATGACGGTAAGTTAGAATTTTAATAAAGGACTCAGAGGCGAGTATTGCATTCTCTTTTCTTGCTTTTAATATAGCAGCAAACAAAAATGTCGAAAATAACACAGACATTTTTTAAAAACAAAATATTTGGTAACAATGGAGTATTCTAACCCCCCTTTCCCAGTGAGACAGTCCAGTACTCTGTAGCCTATATATACATCCAGCTTCCCGCCTTTTCTCCCTCTTTTCTTTGCTTGTTAACAACGGGTCCACAGGCATAAAGAACCATGACGAAAATGATCCATCCGAATCTTGAATCTAGGAATCGCCAGCATATGAAGATCCACATCTCACTGAGCTGAAATCAAAAGAAGAAGTGAGAAACCAACGCGTGAAATAGAACGCGAGCAAAACCCCAAGAGTCCGCCCTGGGAGGGCAGGGTGGGCAATACTCGCCTCTGAGTCCTTTATTAAAATTCTAACTTACCGTCATACTTAGTTAAATTTTATAATTTTAATACAAGGTCTCAGAGGCTCCTATTGCAAGTTCAAAGCTTATCCATAAGAGCGGACGACCAATGAACTATCGGTTTAAAATAAAAGGTCCGAAAAGTGGTCTCACGAGACCAATCCGCTGACCTGAGCAGATCCTCCAAACGACAACCCGCCCCCATCGCGGAGGACGCCGTGGCGCTGCGAACAGAGTGTGCCCCAAACCTGATTACGTCTACTCCCGCCAGGGCCAACAACCACTTCAACCAACGCGCTAGCGTAGTGGAACCGACCGCGGCATGAGGAGAACGATATGAAACAAATAGTGGGGACACCCCTGGAGAACGCAGCGCGATCGTACGGGTCTCAAAAACTTTCAAACATGCCACTGGACACAAAGCAGGTTGTGTCGGGAACGCCGGATAAAATACAGAAGTTAACGACGTTTTGGTACGACGCGATACATCAAAGCGAACCCCTTCAGGAACAAATGATCTGACCTGAAAATCCAAAGCTCTGACATCCCCTACTCGTTTACACGAAACGAGGCAGAGGAGAGCCAAGAGCTTGGCCGAGATCTGTCTCAACGAGAGATTCTCATTAGACGGCCATGCCATTAAAAATGTCGAGGACTCCCCCAGTGTTGCAGAAAGGCATCCGTGGCTAGGGCCATGGGGTCTGGTCGCCAACTGTAAAACTGGGGTAGTTGATAGTTGAGCCGGGAGGCAAATAGGTCTATTTGAAGAGGACCCCATAACTCCCGTACCCTTGTAAAAATTGACGAGAGTAGACGCCAATCTCCGGAGTCTTCCGTGTGTCTCGAACTCCAGTCTGCTAGGAGGTTCGACACACCCGGAATAAATTGGGCCTGTACTATTATTCCTCTCTGGAAGCACCAGTCCCAGAGTCGGGTCGCCATCCCCGTGAGGAGGGAGGACCGAGGTCCCCCCAGAGCGTTTATGTATCTGACCGCTGGAAAGTTGTCCATCCGCAAAAGGACTGACAATCGATCCGGCGGTTTCAGAAAGCTCTGTAAGGCGAATAGACCTGCCAACAATTCTAGTCCGTTGATATGGAGAACCGCTTCCTGGGGAGACCACGGACCCCCCGTCAGCGAATTCCCACACCTTGCTCCCCAACCTGAAAGGCAAGCATCCGAGTCTATCGTCATTGAAGGTGGGGGAACTGTAATAGGTCTGCCGTTGCAGGATCGGAGGTTCTCGATCCACCAATGGAGATCCTCTCTCGCTCCCTCCGTGAGAAACACTTGATCCTAATAATCGAGTCCCTTCCGTAGGAAAAGGGCCGTCAGGCGTTGGAGGGCCCGATAGTGGAGAGGTGCTGGATGCACCGCCAATTTCGTGGCCGCCAAAAGTCCTATGACCCTTGAGAGCTCTCGCAGTGTCGGGGAGACACTGGCGAGCAGTGAACGAACCTCTTTTAAAATGGCCTTGCCTTTGTGTCCCGGAAGTTTGAGTGACATCGGTATGGGATGTACCATGAGACCCAAAAACTCCAGGTATCTGACTGGTTGAAGAATAGATTTTTCTTTGTTCACCAGAAATCTCAAGTCTTGTAACAGAGTGATTGTCTGGCGAATTTGGAGCGAGAGGAGTTGTGTAGACTCCGCCATCAGAAGTATGTCGTCCAGATAAATGATGAGACGAATTCCTTGAGATCTGAGATGACTCACCACCGGTTTCATCAGCTTGGTGAAGCACCATGGTGCTGAAGACAGTCCGAATGGGAGGCATCGAAAACGCCATGTGACGTTGTTCCAATGGAAACAGAGGAACTCTCTGGATTCCTCTGCCATAGGAACCGTCAGATAGGCGTCCTTCAAATCTATCTTTGCCAACCAGTCCCCATGTCGAAGGATATCTTTCAGTAGATGTAAGCCTTCCATTTGGAAATGGTTGTAAATCACCGACAGATTCAGATCTCTCAGATTGAGTACGGGTCGACTTCCCCCGCCCTTCTTGGGTACCAGGAATAGATTGCCCAGAAACTTGCCTTCTTGTGGAGACTGTTCTATAGCCCCTTTTCGTAAAAGGTCTGATACTTCTTCCTCTACCAATATTCTTTCCGCCTCCGAGAAAAACATCGGAGGGGGAAAGGATCGTTGAACGGGAATTGAAACAAAATCGATGCGAAAACCCTTCACCGCGTCTAACACCCACACATCTGATGTGATCCGTCGCCATTGAGTTAGACATGAACGTAAACGACCTCCCACTTGAACCTCCGAAGGAGGAATCAACAAGCTGTGTACCTTGGTATCTGTATCTGGAATTGCGTCCACCTCGGTAGCCTCGGAAGTTGCGAAAACCTCTGGCACGCCAGGGCCGTGATCGTGATGGGAAGAAATTGGCAACTCGGGTTTCAGATTGTGAGGCGTCATATGCCACTGACCCTCTTGATGCGTCGTATGCCACGGAGCCTGTAAATTGGCGGGAAATGCCCGCTGATCCTCGGCCGGCAGCGCGACCCCTGACCCTGCCGGCCCTAGCGAAAACACCCGCTGTAAAGACTTTCTTAATGGATGTAGTGACTTTCTCCATCGTGGTGAACGCCCCTGTGTACTCGGACATATCCCGTAGGAAACCTGGGCCAAATAACCATCCTTGGGCTTTAGCACCCAACTCATTGTCCGCCACTGCCGCCAGCTGCGGATCCATTTTTAATAAAATGCATTTCCGACGTTCTGTCGCCAGGGCCGAGTTAGTGTTACCCACGAAACTCAGGGCCCTTTGCACCCAGTTAGTCACGTCATAAGGGTCTAGTGTAGCATCTGCCAGTTTTGCTTGTTCTGCAACATCAAGAAGTTTGGCTAGTGGGCCAATCACGTCTAAAAGTTTGTCTTGACAATTCTTAAACGCTAAATCCACTCCTCTGTTTTGTGACCACCCTTTATTTTCCACAAATTTTATGAATTTTTTATCAACGTCAGGGGTTAAGCACGTTTTCCCTACAGTAGTAGGTCGGGGACACTCTGCTCTCATTCTGTTTCTGGTGGTTTTATCCAATGGTTTACGCACTCTCGCATCAATCCAGGCTTCCACATGTGGGGTGAGATTCCAATCAGTGGAGCGAGGGTGGGACAGATCCTCTGGTGTAAACATGGGATTACCCATGGGATCATAAATGGGACCGGATTTGTCAGACCTTTGATGGGGTGTAATGGGTAAATCAGAAAATTCCTCATCTGAGGCATACACTTCTAAAGTGTCTTCTCGGTTCTCGTCTCCTGAGAAGGGAGTATTATCTTGTCCACCAGAGGTGGAGGGGAGTTCATGTGAGTGAGGAGATTCGTAGCGTTTTACTCGCTTTGCCGAATCAGTCTCCACATGGTGCGTTTTTTTATTGCGCTTTTTTGATAAGAGTGTCCCCGGCATAGACTCCCTGGGCAGTGTCACGGGGATGCCAGCCCCTCCAGCCCTGCGCATTTCATTGTTATTGGGCTGTTTCCCCGTGGTTAGGGGAGAATCAGGGAGCCCCACCTCGGTGGGTATATTGCTCATATCTTTATCTGGATGAACCAGAGCAGTATCGGATTTTACTTCAGAAATAGCATCCCTAAGTGATTGGGAGAATGATGTAGAAAGAGCTGATACAGCTTTGAATACGGCATTTTCAATTGAAGATTGAATATGGGGCTCTAAATTAAGTTTAGGGGGATTGGGGTCCGCAGGGTCAGCGGCTCTAGAGCCCGATGGGGTACCGGTCTTATCATGGAGAGTATCCAGTTGTGAGGAGCAGTCCTCCGAATCTGTGTCCCGTTCTGGGGAGGAATCCTTTGCGACTAAGCGAGGAGCTGATTTAGGACGCGGCATGTTCTTGGCAACGTGATCGCACACTGAAAGCCGGCGGAACTGAGCGCGCGAAGTACTGCGCATGCGCCCCGCCCCTATCAACGGCTTCCGCCGCGAGGAGATAATCTCATAAGTAAATAAATTAAAAACGCTGCAAAAACCTGTTTTAGATGTTCCCCCGCAAAGGGAACACTACCAACACCTAAATAAACCACTCCGGTCGCCACAGTTAACGCTGGACGACCGGAATAAACCAATTAAATGTACATAAATATACAGGAGAAAGAAAACTATACTTATCTTCTCCAGCAGCAAAAAAAGAGGAAGAAAAGGCGGGAAGCTGGATGTATATATAGGCTACAGAGTACTGGACTGTCTCACTGGGAAAGGGGGGTTAGAATACTCCATTGTTACCAAATATTTTGTTTTTAAAAAATGTCTGTGTTATTTTCGACATTTTTGTTTGCTGCTATATTAAAAGCAAGAAAAGAGAATGCAATAGGAGCCTCTGAGACCTTGTATTAAAATTATGGAATAACCTCCCAGACTCCATCAAATCTTCCCCCAGTCTTAAGTCACTCAAGAGCTCGCTATTAACATACCTCAATACAGAATGCACCTGTAAACATGTAACACAGTGACTATATACAGAATGCACCTGTAAACATGTAACATGACTATATACAGAATGCACCTGTAAACATGTAACACAGTGACTATATACAGAATGCACCTGTAAACATGTAACAGTGACTATATACAGAATTGTTTTGGAAATTAATCTACTATCAATTCCCTAATGTAGTTTGATCCGCTGTACTTACAAGCAGCTCTCTGCCATCCCTGCCATACGTACCTGCACGCGCGCAGAAAAGAGACACAGACCCACACGCTGCTTCTAGCTGGAGTTTATCTGACCATCTCAGCCAAGAGCCAAGTCCAAAGTGTGCCAAAGTGAGCTCCTGGCTCATGGTCAGCCTCATTTATTACACAATAGGACAACGCCCAGTGGCTGGCTGTATAACAGAAAAACAAGTTTGTCCAGTAAATACATTTACATATCAAAAGGACAGAGGTGTGGACTAGAATGTCGGACCGGCCCCCTGAGGTGTGGCTTGGTTTTAAAACCACATTCAAATCCAACACAGGGAGACAGATGACAACTTATAAAAACACACACATCCTAGATTATAATGTCCACATAATAAAATTTTCACAACAGTCCCTCCTCTTTGTCATTTGCTCCCCAGTGTACCTCGATGAATCTCGATCTTCCTTGGAAAGAAACCGTTCCTCTTGTAAAGTTCTGAATGCAAAAAGCCAAACACATGATAGAAAACAACAGACAGTCCATCTTGACACGCCGAATCTTAAAGCAAGTGTTAAAACAAATCTTGACACGTGGATAGTAAATCTAAAACCAAATCTTGACACGCCGATTTTTTTTGGCAAATCTTAACAAATCTTGACACGTAGAATTTGACACGTAGAATCTCCTTTAGGGGAGGTGACTCAGAGGGAGGACATGAGGTGGTGGGTTGCGTCGATCGTTGGTCGGTCTGAAATCCTCTGTATCCGGTCCATGGGTTGGTCCTCTGGGCATCTCATCTGTTCGGGCTTCGGTAACTCGGTCGATTAGACATCAGGAACATCTCACTCCGGCATATAGAAGGAATAGAGACAGAAACACCATAAGTATTTATACTCCCATTACCTTTAGCCAGGATCCAATGGAAAACAAGAAATCCCCCGAAGCTTCCCAAAGCTTTAAAAAATATTCCAACCCTCTTCTGCCCTGCTCCCATCAGTATGGACCTGACCCTTGTAAATCCCCCCCCCCCTTTGGACGTTCTACTGCCGTTGTTTCTTGGTGATCTCCCTCACTGCAACACCGCACAAGAATTTAAAAAAGCGAACGACAGGAGCCAGAGTTACTATTACAAATGTCTCCTTGTGGCCCTTGCTAGTCTTAGGTACATTTCCCTCACTAAAAACTAAACTAAACAAATAAAGAAAATGATACTCTTTGACGTAGTTGAGAAACTTCTTGCAGTGACCGGCGTGGATCCAGTTGTCTCGTCCCTCAACTTCAGGGAGGTTGGCGTCGTCTGCAGCACCTGGAATGGCCCACGATATCTCGCCTCTAGTCCCGTCCTCGGATGTTTCTTTAGCATGATCCAGTCACCTGGTTGACTAGAATGAACACTGGTTATTGAGTTTGGGTCTGGGAGAGACTCCCGGACCTGGTGGACTTTTTTGGAGCTCATCAAGGAAAAGCAATCATGATGGTCCTCAAAGTGTTTCCCTACTAGGTTGGAAAATTGAGAGGTTGAGAGGCTAGAATGGTTAGTAAAAGTTGGAAAATTTACTTTTTTTTCTTTTTTTCACACCATTATCTCCCCCCTTCTCTTCCTCCTTCATAACAGGAAGAAGAGACGCTGTGTTCAAAAATGGTGCATCATCTTAGAGTCAGTTTAGTGGGTGTTAGAGCCACTTAATGTCTTTGGGTGATTAATGTCGGGTACCCTGAGAGATGCAATGTCCTAAAAAGATAACCTTTTCCTTGCAAAACTGTACTTTCTCCTTGTTAGCCTTATTACCTGTGGGCACCAGATGGTTAAGAAATGATACAGTATGCCGATAACAAACCTCCCGTGTGGGACATCAAAGTACCAAGTCATCCACATACCACCCCTGGATCGGTTGGGGCCCACTAATCTAACACGATCTTCAGCTTGCAACTGTATTCCGAGGGACTAGTCACCGACCCCTGATGAAGACGTGTCCATGTTAGGTGTTAACCTTGGAATGTAAAAACACAAAAAAACTGGAGAGAGCAGAGTTAGTTACATTGGTGACAACAGAAACATCAGTGGAAACTACAACAGATCCAGTGTTAGTGGATCCAGCCTACCTTAGCAGAGTTAGCCCAGAAAGAGCCTCTTCCGCTTCCATCATTGGATTACCAATCGCGGCTATCCCCTCTGGCCAGGTGTACATAATGCGGTTCTTCCGGATTGAAACCGCCTTCTGTATACCCTGTCAGTTTACCTTAAAAGACTTCTGAAGCTACATCTGAGCTACACCTAAGGTCTTTGTCGTCCAGAGTCTGGGTTTAAACTCAGTTATGAATTTCTCCCATCTCCAGGCGTCAAATGTCCCCTCCAGAGGGATACCCCAAGCGGTACCCTTAGACCATCTATGCCATTCTTTAAATGGGGTATCATGGCCTTCGCCCCAAACCTAGGATTTTTGTGTGCTGCGCAGCCGTCTGACTGTGGGAAGCCTCGCTTTCCTTCCCTTGCATGGACGGCACATTGCCCATGGCGATTTCGAATCGGCTTATCGTCTTACCCCTGCGTCCAGGGAAACCCTGCACCAATTTAGGAGAGTACCGTCTGGTGTCCTCTTTCACGGTAGATTGTCAGACTATATCCACTATAGTCTCCCAACTAGAGACCCTAACCGAGGCGACGTGTAACTATGGCTTGTTGTCCCAACAGGTTGGGTACAGAACTATGCCCCAAACGATTAGTCAACAACCACAGATTACCCCCCCTGAATTATGTCTCTACCCCTCACAGTGTATGCCTACACAAACGTATACGCTGTTCGCCCGTACACTGCGTCGCCAGACTAAACCGCACAGCACAATGACTATCCTCTTTCTCTACAGAACAATGTGGCTTCTCTCAATACAGAAGTTAAATGGGGATAGCCTTCTTCTGTCTATTTCCTAGTTGTACGATGTCTCATTACAACACATGAATCACTGTCACCAAATGAAAAAACTTCTCAAAAAAACCTAACAGTCTGAACTTAAAACCGAAATGACCTACTTGCTGCGCAAAGCAACTCTAAACCAATAAAAGCGTGTTATTCTCGCTTGCACAATCCACTTTGACGTAGTAAATATAAAAAGAAAGTTTTAAAACCAAATCCTTTCTTTTTCTACCGCAAAACCAACCGTAATGCGATACTATGCAAAACGCAGCAAAGTTCTGAAACTCAAGACAATAACATAAAAAACACAACTGAAGTAGATTCTCTACCAAAACTTCAGTTACAGGACGTCTTGCTATATACATTGAGATTCAGTAAAATGTAACTTTTAACTTAAAACCAAAACTCAATGCAAACACCAAGAACAAAACAAAAAAACCCTTTAGAACAAACAATTGTATAGGACTACATTAACACATCAATGCCTGAAACAGTCCAGTCCCCGGCCACCTTTATATTACCATAGAAACAGGATTTAACATTACAATAAGGTCACTAAACAGGTTTCCAGCGAAAGGAAAAAGTCAATTTGAATTAAGTTTTAAAAGTTCAATTTTTTCTTTTTTTTTCCTGCAAAAATACAAACCGTAAAATAGTTTAGAAAGACCTCAATAACATTTCTTCATTTCCCCTTTTCTGGAACCCAAAATTAGGAACTCTGCTGAATTCCCAGAGGCGATCTCTTTCCTCTCTAAGCTTCACATTTTCACATTTCAGCCGTTCATATTGGGATTTTAAATCTGTTTCCTGGATCCATGACCTTGGCTGTCCCTGGCTTCTATGCCTTTGCAAAGATCCATGTCTGGGACCATTACCCCACCTTGCTGAATAAACCGCTTTACTTCTAGCCATGGTTCTGGGATACTTAGAATCTCTCTGTCTGTTGCCATTAGTTACCACACAATACCTGGCAATATGTGAACATCCCCCGCACGCAAAGCAACGAATAGCTTGTCTCCCTGCACAAAACCTTCTCTGGGCACATGGTGATCGGCCTTGCTGACTAACCATCCTAGCATGACTAGATCCCACACCACTATCTGAATGGAGTACTTTTACCACAGACTCACCTGAGGTCTCCTCCACCATTGCACCAACATTCCCAACTCCAGGGTCAGACAAATTGTCCATCTCCATCCCTGAGTCGGTTTCAGTATCTGACCCAAAGTCCTCAGACTTCTCCATACTTACAGCACAATGTTCAGCTTCTGTCCTGCTGCAGGGACCAGACAATTCCCTTACAGCCTCCTGTGCATGCGTCGAGCTTTGAGACAAACATTCATTCTCCTTGCATAGCTCAGTATTAGACCTCACCGTACATTCATAATCTGTGCTGGCTTCAGCTGCCTGCTGGACAACAAGAGCTCTCAATTTATCCATTTCTACTTTTAAATCTTCCATCTCTCCTTCCAAACTCAGCTTCAGCCTACAAGACTCCTGAAATTTATCAGCTATCCAACCAGCAGCAAAAATCAGAGCATACTTTCCTTTCCGTTTGCGGAACTTTCCGTTACCTATCAGGTTTGCTACACAATTTTTGGCCTCCCACCAAGGGTCAATAGATCCCTGCATAGCTTGAACAATGGCCGCCGTGTGTTGTACCTTAGCTACTTCCTTAAAAATGCTTTCCATTGTACAGGAATACAAACCCTACAATGCTTACTACGAAAAAGACACTGCTATCAATCTCTGAGTTGTCCCAATACTTTTGGCACAGAACTACAAAAGCACCACCCTCCTACACTGTAGTACCCGTATTCACTATACCAATCAATTACCCTGAGAGATACAATTCAGTGTAACAGCCACAGATATACAAACATTAAGCAGAATCATTAACCATCACACAATGATTCCCCCATCAGGCTGGTCACTGGGCTATAACATAACCGAACACTCAAAACAAAATCAAGCTGTACATAGAAAAGTTACAAAAGAGACAAAAATAACTTCAGGACAAAAACTAACATTTGAGGCAAAAACAAACGAATCGCTTTCCATAGACACCAAAACTAAAAGTGAATCAGCTCCATCTAAAACTGAATTCCTTGTTAAAAAAACCTGCAGCACCAAACTAACCAAGATGGCTGCCAGAGCACATGTTCTTCACACAAAGGTAATCAAAGATGGCTACCAAAGCACATGTTCTTCACACAAAGGTAATCAAAGATGGTGTCTCCAAAATCCAGCAATAGAGAAACCAAATTAAACAAAACAGTTTCTCTATTCCCTGTGCCCCACCCCCGAAACCAGAGCAAAAACCTCCTCTGATTTAAAGGCTAACAGTATAAAAAATCCTCTAAATGCCGTTTCTCCTGTACAAACATTAAAACAAAATTCTGCCTCTACAAACCAAAATCACCTCTTACAAACATAAAAGTTACACCAATAGAAGTTACAACAAAAACGATACCCTGTACTGGTCAGCACACACGTCACAATCTCACCATACAGTCTCTGTACAATCAGCTCAGATCCACCAAAAACTACACCAGAAAATTACTTATCTCGTTCTTTTATCAAGCAGACATTTCCTCAACGCAAAAGACAAAATTACACCTTACTTTCTCTCCTTTTTTCTTCTGTGCAGAGGAAAAATCTGTTGGTTCCTTGTTTAGCTGACTCGCCATATGTTTTGGAAATTTAATCTATCAATTCCCTAATGTAGTTTGATCCGCTGTACTTACAAGCAGCTCTCTGCCATCCCTGCCATACGTACCTGCACGCGCGCAGAAAAGAGACACAGACCCACACGCTGCTTCTAGCTGGAGTTTATCTGACCATCTCAGCCAAGTCCAAAGTGTGCCAAAGTGAGCTCCTGGCTCATGGTCAGCCTCATTTATTACACAATAGGACAACGCCCAGTGGCTGGCTGTATAACAGAAAAACAAGTTTGTCCAGTAAATACATTTACATATCAAAAGGACAGAAGTGTGGACTAGAATGTCGGACCGGCCCCCTGAGGTGTGGCTTGGTTTTAAAACCACATTCAAATCCAACACAGGGAGACAGATGACAACTTATAAAAACACACACATCCTAGATTATAATGTCCACATAATAAAATTTCCACAACAGAATGCGCCTGTAAACATGTAACATAGTGACTATATACAGAATGCGTCTGTAAACATGTAACACAGTGACTATATACAGAATGCACCTGTAAACATGTAACATAATGACTATATACAGAATGCGCCTGTAAACATGTAACACAGTGACTATATACAGAATGCACCTGTAAACATGTAAAACAGTGACTATATACAGAATGCACCTGTAAACATGTAACATAATGACTATTTCCTACATATTTATTTTCTGTTAATCTGTATATTTGTGTTGTTTTTTAATATCTTGCATTGTGTTACTTTGTATTTCTGTAACTGTAACACTTCAATGTTCTTGAATCCAGGACATACTTAAAACGAGAGAAATCTCAATGTATCCTTCCTGGTAAAATCCTTTATAAATAAATAACATGTTTAGTTTAGCTTGTAAGAAAGACGAGACAGAGGAGATATGATAGAAACATTTAAACACATTAAGGGAATTGTGACGGAAACGATCTTGTCCACCTGTCCTGCTCTCCAGACACACTCCTTTACGCAGATTGGTCCGGCTGTTGAGTTGCTTGAAACTCTGTGCCTGAGCAGCCTGATCTCCGGCCCCTGAACCGCTGGATTGGACCTGCTGCCTTTTTGAATGAATTTGCAGATGGCCGCAACGTGCCTTCTGAGGGTGATTGTGAGTTCCATGAATGAAACAACCGGCAGGCTGTGTGTTCAAACAGGAGACTGATCTGCTTTAGTGGGACACACACAGGGTTTTTATGGTGACAACATTGAAACTTCCTGCCTACTCCAACACTTCCCATTGGCTAGTTTCAAGACTACTGCAGGCTTCATTCTGGTCCTCCTCAGGTTCTTATGTGAGTACGTCAGGTTGATGTACATGAGTGAGTTTGTCAGGCTTGAAACAGCTGGAAGATTAATCCTCTCTGTCAACAGGGCGAAGCACACACATTTTCTATCAGTTATCACACACTATTTAAATAATCCATTGTCCCAATAAATCAGATTGGGACAGTGTTTGCCTGACAAAACTGACTCACAATTTCTCAAACATGCAACAGATAAACAGACCCATAGCATTCTTTCATAATCACAGATCACACAAACATTCTGGACAATAAAACACTGTATAAAGGAAGGAACTGGAGAATGGGTTCTAAAATAGGGGAAACACAAAGGGAATAAAGTCTGCGTAACAGGGGTGATCCCTGTCCACGTGCAGACTGCTCCCCTCGATGTCAGTATTCCGCAGAACCCAGGCAATAACACAGGAGATCCTTGCAGGTTGAAAACCAAACTTTATTTTCACTTCAGTTTGAAAATACACACACAGGGGAATGTACTGCAATGATGGAAACACGCCCAGCAGTGGAACAATGGCTTGGAGAGTAGCGCAGGGAGTAGGGATCTGGTTACAGCTGTTTCCAGGGGGAGGATGATGCAAGCATGGCCAGACAAAGGAATCCAAACTCACAAAGGAAAAGAACAACACCGTTATACCACAGGAGACGCCACAATAAATACATAAGGGAATATTAATGTAACAGACATCAGGGAATAGGGTACAGAAAACACAAACACCATGCATCTAGAATTGTATATACAGGGTGACTTTAACAAAGGAAAGAGCAGGGAAACCATTTGAAACATCGGGCCTGCACCTCTCAAATACATTTCTAAGCCCATGTACCCCAAGTCCAAAGTGACGCACGGCACAGTCTGTACTTAAGGAATTTAAATGCAAAGAACAGAGAGAGTTAACGTCTCTCCTCAGAGGGTGCAACGTCAGTCCCATGACAGGAATCAAGAAGAGAGTATATTTAAAAGGAAACAAAGGAGCAAAACAAGAGGACATACAGGGTTATTCAGAGAGAGGTGAAAACCAGGAGAATGACTGGAGAAGTGAAAATTCTAGGTCAAAATAGCCGAACCCGAAAAATTCTGACCTTTATCTCACTTTCCAAATTGGCTATTTGGTCTAGATTGTTCATTCTCCTGCCATTCTCCTGGTTTTCACCTCCTCTGAATAACCCTGATAGTGTTACTTTTTTATTATTATTATTATTATTTATTTATAAAGCGCCAGCATATTCCGCAGCGCTGTACAATAAGCACAGTATAGACAGGGTTACAATACATTGAACAACATTTGACAAACAGTACAGGAGGAGATGAGGGCCCTATTCCCGTAGGAACTCACAATCTGGGAGGGTTGGGGTTGGAAACAGGAGGAGAGGACTGTAAGGTTAGAGTGATTGATGATTGCGTCAGTGAGTTGGGTGGTAGGCTTCCCTAAATAGGAACGTTTTAAGGGAGCGTTTGAAGGAAGAGAAGTTAGGGGAAAGTCTGACAGTACGAGGGAGAGCGTTCCAGAGAGTGGGGGCTGCGCGTGAGAAATCCTGCAGTCTATCATGGGAAGAGGTGATGCGGTGAGAAGCTAGGCGCAGGTCACTGTTTGACCTTAGGGAGCGGGCTGGGGTGTATTTGGTGATTAGTGAGGACAGGTAGTGGGGAGCTGAGTTAGTGAGGGTTTTGTAGGTAAGGATAAGGATTTTGAACTTAATTCTGCAGTGGATGGGGAGCCAGTGAAGGGACTCGCAGAGGTGAGCGGCAGAGACAGAGCGGCGGGTGAGGTGAATTAGCCTGGCGGAGGTGTTCAGGATGGATTGTAGGGGGGAGAGGCGGGACAGAGGGAGGCCAGATAAGAGATTATTGCAATAGTCGAGTCGGGAGATTACCAAGGCGTGTATGAGTTGTTTTGTGGCGACAGCGGTAAGAAATGGCCGAATTCTGGAAATATTACGCAGTTGGTATCGGCAGGAGGAGGAAAGAGACTTGATGTGGGGGATGAAGGAAAGAGCAGAGTCAAGTGTAACTCCAAGACAGCGAACTTGGTTTGATGGGGAAATGGTGATACCCTCCACCGTGATAGAGAAGTCGGGAGGTGGGGAGGCATTGGAGGGAGGAATAAGTAGGAGTTCAGTCTTCGACATGTTGATCTTTAGGTGGTGGGAGGCCATCCAGGAGGAGATGCCAGATAAACAGTCACTGACTTTTGAAAGGACAGGGGGAGAGAGATCAGGGGTAGAGAGGTAGATCTGAGTGTCATCAGCGTAGAGGTGGTAATTGAAGCCAAAGCTGTTGATGATTTTGCCCAGGGAGGAGGTGTAGATGGAAAAGAGCAGAGGACCAAGGACAGAGCCTTGAGGTACACCAACAGATAGAGGCAATGAGGAGGAGGAGTTACCAGCAAAGGACACACAGAAGGACCTGTTGGATAAATAGGATTCGACCCAAGCGAGTGCAGTGTCACCGAGACCCAGAGAGTTGAGGGTCTGTAGAAGGAGGGGGTGGTCAACAGTGTCAAAAGCAGCCGAGAGGTCAAGCAGGATGAGAATAGAATAGTGGCCGTGTTTTTTAGCAGTTAGGAGGTCGTTGGTGACTTTGGTGAGGGCAGTTTCAGTTGAGTGTAGGGGACGGAAGCCAGATTGCAGGGGGTCGAGTAGGGAATTGGAGGACAGGAAGAGGGAGAGGCGGTTGAAGACTAGTTTTTCTAAGAGCTTTGATGTGAAGGGAAGCAGGGATACAGGGCGGTAGTTGGATGGAGAGTTGGGATCTAGGGATGGTTTCTTTAGTAAAGGGGTAACTAGCGCGTGTTTGAAGGCGGATGGAAAGGAGCCAGTGGAGAGAGATAGGTTGAAGATGTGTGTGAGAGCAGGGGTGAGGGAGGAGGAGAGGGGAGGAACTTTTAACCCTTTTAACTACTTTTAACCCTTTGTCCCTCTAAAATAACATCAGTTTGTATCATGTTAGTGAGAGGGTGGTGGATACATGGAGCAGCTTCCAGTAGAAGTGGTAGATGTTAAACCAGTGATTGAGTTTAAGCCGGCAGCATGGGATGGACATAAGACAGTCCTAAATAAAAGAGAAATCCCAGGGAAAGGATCCATAGAATTGGGCCGGAAGCTTCTGATCTGACCACATATTCTATGTTTCAGCACCTCATGAAGACCTCAATACTAGAATACATACAGAAAAAATGGTGTCGTGCCTGTACTCACCAGAGCGGCTGCAACAGCCATGAGTAACAGCCCTGTTCATGTATAAAACATAACAAGAAAAAAATATGTCACCTGCGCTCGTATCTGTATATTTCCATGTACAACAAAACACTGTCAGAGGTTTTAGTTTGCTTTAATGGCCATTGAAGCGTAAGCTCACTCGTCCCATCAAGGCACCTCTCGGTAGAGTGAGTCCTAACCAATGACCAAACTAAAACTTCTCGTGTTTTGTTGCACATGGAACTATATGGAAACGAGCGCAGATGACACCTTTTTTCCCTGTTATGTTCAATATTAGAATAGTCTCTCTCGCTTACATTAACCCCATGTGAATCTGTGCGATACACAAGGAACTAATTCAATCCATCCCAACGGACCCGTTATCAGAGGTCGCAGCGTATAGTCACATCCAGGCCTTGTGGCAGCTGTTCCTTGCCAGAAGAGACCTCGTTGAAGTCCTCGCCCAGGCTGGGATACTCTTTCATGCAAGTTCCACCCTTTGATCAAATCAAATCAAAATAAGCTTTATTGACAGGAGAAAATAAATTTTAGCATTGCCAAAGCATATGGGGTGGAGGGGGGGTAGTGGGACATATATGGGGGGGAATGGGCAAGTCCATGGACATTATCAGGGGTAAGAGATAATGTGAAGGGGGATGGGGGCGAGTCCGTGTCGGGGATCTCTCATGTTCCTCTCAGTCTGTGACATTCTGTGACATTGAGCAGCTATGTTCACCGCCGGCTCCTCTTCTCCCAGTATGATGTGGAGTTTCCTGGTCTCTTCTCCCAGTATGATGTGGAGTTTCCTTGTCTCTTCTCCCAGTATGATGTGGAGTTTCCTGGTCTCTTCTCCCAGTATGATGTGGAGTTTCATAGTCTCTTCTCCCAGTATGATGTGGAGTTTCCTGGTCTCTTCTCCCAGTATGATGTGGAGTTTCCTCGTCTCTTCTCCCAGTATGATGTGGAGTTTCCTCGTCTCTTCTCCCAGTATGATGTGGAGTTTCTTCGTCTCTTCTCCCAGTATGATGTGGAGTTTCGTTGTCTCTTCTCCCAGTATGATGTGGAGTTTCCTGGTCTCTTCTCCCAGTATGATGTGGAGTTTCATAGTCTCTTCTCCCAGTATGATGTGGAGTTTCCTCGTCTCTTCTCCCAGTATGATGTGGAGTTTCCTCGTCTCTTCTCCCAGTATGATGTGGAGTTTCCTCGTCTCTTCTCCCGGTATGATGTGGAGTTTCTTCGTCTCTTCTCCCAGTATGATGTGGAGTTTCCTCGTCTCTTCTCCCAGTATGATGTGGAGTTTCCTCGTCTCTTCTCCCAGTATGATGTGGAGTTTCCTCGTCTCTTCTCCCAGTATGATGTGGAGTTTCCTCGTCTCTTCTATAGAGGTGAAGTCCGGGATGAGAGCGGAGAGTCTCTGGAAGTGAGTTTCCCTCAGTGCTGAGTACTTGGGGCACTGTAGGAGGAAGTGGACCTCATCTTCCAGGGCCCCCTGGTCACAATGCTGGCACAGTCTATTCTCCCTGGGCTTGTAGGTCTGTCTATGCCGCCCTGATTCGATTTCCAGGCTGTGGGCGCTCAGTCTGTAGCGGCTCAGGATCTGTCTGTCCTTGGTCTTGTAGTAGCTCCAGGTATGGTGCCAGTTTGTATTCCCTCCAGGTATGGGGCCAGTTTGTATTCCCTCTGTAAGGATTGGTAAATGGTGAGTTTCTGAGAGTTTGCTATATCATGTCTCCATTCTCTGATATCGTTTTCCCTGGAATCGTTAATTAGGGCCTTTATTTGATATTTTGTCAGGTTGCATTCATGGGGGCTTTGGATGATCAGGGTGGATATGAGTTGTTGCAGCCACATGGTTTGGGGTGGTCCTTGTTGGCCAGTAGGGCTTTATGGTGGTATGAGTTGAGGCTGCTGATGTTTAGGTGGTCCCAGTATGGTAGTGCCCTCTTCTGTACTGCAGGAAGTAAGGGGAGTCTGCCCAGCTTGGCCCGGCAAGCATTGTTAGAGGTGCTGCGATGGACTTGGAATATTTCTGTTGGGCTGGTGCCCCATTTGGGTTGGTCTGGGTAGGTGATGGGGCCCCAAACTTCACTGCCTTAAAGGAGGATTGGAGCGATGATCTCTGCCCCCCCCCCCCTGCTATTCTAGCATCTCTTCTGCAGTCGGGTCTGGAGGCTGTTACCACCTTGGCTATGTTTGTGCGTTTATTCATACCTTTACACAGAGGAGAAGCCGAGTCGCCTCGTATCACCAGGTGGTCCTCCTCGTCCTTACCCCATCCCTGGATGGAGATGGAAAGTCTGGAGGAGACGCCTCAATCTTACCGGCGTCCTTCAGATGCTGTGAAATGGAAACGGCTCCGGTTTCCCCCTTAGTTGTTCCTTCCCTAACTTGCACATTAATGACCCCGACTTGCTGGACGAGGTGACCTTTGCCCTTTCCCGTTATTCATGGATCAAACAATCCTGCTTAGACATCACGATTTCTTACATGTGGAACGGGGTAACGTTTCCCGTGTGCTGCGCGGGATCTCACGGTGACTCGTTCTGTCGTTTAGGTGTGTCGAACAGCTCCAACTTCCCCAGGGAGTTCTCCTCAGCTGGACTCAGTGCCGACGTTCTCCAGGTACGTGTCCCACCTCACAGGACGCTCGCAAACCCTCAGCCAGTTACCAGCTGCGATCTGTGTGTCCTGTAACATCTTCACGGCGCGCTCGCACACTCACACTTACCAGCTGCGGTCTGTGTGTCCTGTAACATCTTCACAGCGCGCTCGCACACTCACACTTACCAGCTGCGGTCTGTGTGTCCTGTAACGTCTTCACGGCGCGCTCGCACGCTTACACGCTCGCACACTTACCAGCTGCGATCTGTGTCCTGTAACGTCTTCACGGCACGCTTACACGATCACACACTTACCAGCTGCGATCTGTATGTCCTGTAACATCTTCACGGCGCGCTCGCACACTCACACTTACCAGCTGCGGTCTGTGTGTCCTGTAACGTCTTCACGGCGCGCTCGCACGCTTACACGCTCGCACACTTACCAGCTGCGATCTGTGTCCTGTAACGTCTTCACGGCACGCTTACACGCTCACACACTTACCAGCTGCGATCTGTGTGTCCTGTAATGTCTTCACGGCGCGCTTACACGCTCGCACACTCACCAGCTGCGATCTGTGTGTCCTGTAACATCTTCACGGCGCGCTTGCACACTCACACTTACCAGCTGCGGTCTGTGTGTCCTGTAACGTCTTCACGGCGCGCTCGCACGCTTACACGCTCGCACACTTACCAGCTGCGATCTGTGTCCTGTAACGTCTTCACGGCACGCTTACACGCTCACACACTTACCAGCTGCGGTCTGTGTGTCCTGTAACATCTTCACGGCGCGCTCGCACACTCACACTTACCAGCTGCGGTCTGTGTGTCCTGTATCGTCTTCACGGCGCGCTCGCACGCTTACACGCTCGCACACTTACCAGCTGCGATCTGTGTCCTGTAACATCTTCACGGCACGCTTACACGCTCACACACTTACCAGCTGCGATCTGTGTGTCCTGTAACATCTTCACGGCGCGCTCGCACACTCACACTTACCAGCTGCGGTCTGTGTGTCCTGTAACGTCTTCACGGCGCGCTCGCACGCTTACACGCTCGCACACTTACCAGCTGCGATCTGTGTCCTGTAACGTCTTCACGGCACGCTTACACGCTCACACACTTACCAGCTGCGATCTGTGTGTCCTGTAATGTCTTCACGGCGCGCTCGCACGCTTACACGCTCGCACACTCACCAGCTACGATCTGTGTGTCCTGTAACGTCTTCACGGCGCGCTTACACACTCGCACGCTCACACACATACAAGCTCACACACTAATACGCTCGCAAACCCTCAGCCGCTTACCGGTTACCAGCTGCGATCTGTTGTCCTGTAACGTCTTCACAGCGCACTCGCACGCTTACACACTTACACACTTACACGCTCACAAACCCTCAGCCGCTTACCAGCTGCGATCTGTGTATCCTGTAACGTTTTCACGGCGCTCTCGCACGCTTACACGCTCACAAACCCTCAGCCGCTTACCTGCTGCAATCTGTGTATCCTGTAACGTCTTCACGGCGCGCTCACACGCTCGAACACTCACACACTTACACGCTCACAAACCCTCAGCCGCTTACCTGCTGCAATCTGTGTATTCTGTAACGTCTTCACGGCGCGCTCGCACGCTTACACGCTCGCACACTCATCAGCTACGTTCTGTGTGTCCTGTAACGTCTTCACGGCGCGCTCGCACGCTTACACGCTTGCACACACATACACGCTCGCACACTCACACGCTCACAAACCCTCAGCCGCTTACCAGCTGCGATCTGTGTGTCCTGTAACGTCTTCACGGCGTGCTTGCACGCTTACACACTTGCACGCTCACACACATACACGCTCGCACACTCTCACGCTCACAAACCCTCAGCCGCTTACCAGCTGCGATCTGTGTGTCCTGTAACGTCTTCACGGCGTGCTCGCACGCTTACACGCTCGCACACTTACCAGCTGCGATCTGTGTGTCCTGTAACGTCTTCACGGCGGGCTTACACGCTCGCACACTCCCACGCTTACCAGCTGCGATCTGTGTGTCCTGTAACGTCTTCATGGCGCGCTCACACACGCTCGCACACTCACACACTTACACGCTCACAATCCCTCAGCCGCTTACCAGCTGTGATCTGTGTGTCCTGTAACGCCTTCACGGCGCGCTCGCACGCTTACACACTCGCACACTCACACACCAGCTGCGATCTGTGTGTCCTGTAACGTCTTCACGGTGCGCTCGCACGCTTACACGCTCGCACACTCACACACTTACCATCTGCGATCTTTGTGTCCTGTAACGTCTTCACGGCACGCTTACACGCTCGCACACTCACACACCAGCTGCGATCTGTGTGTCCTGTAACGTCTTCACGGCGCGCTTGCACGCTTATACGCTCGCACACTCACACACTTACCAGCTGCGATCTGTGTGTCCTGTAACATAGAAACATAGAAAAATGTCGGCAGATAAGAACCTTTCGGCCCATCTAGTCGCCCAATTACATGGATACTTTACCTGGATTTATCTTTTGTTTAGGATAGCCTTATGCCTATCCCATGCTTGCTTAAATTCAATTACTGTTTTGGCCTCTACCACTTCAACTGGAAGACTGTTCCATGTATCCACCACCCGCTCAGTAAAATAATGCTTCCTGATGTTACTTTTAAACCTTTGCCCCTCTAACGTCTTCACGACACGCTCGCACGCTTACACTCTCACACACTTACACGCTCACAAACCCTCAGCCGCTTACCAGCTGCGATCTGTGTGTCCTGTAACGTCTTCACGGCGCGCTCGCACACTCACCAGCTGCGACTTGTGTGTCCTGTAACTATTATAGCTGACGTCTTCACGGCACGCTTACCCGCTCGCATCTTCACACACTTTCACGCTTGCAAACTCTCAGCTGCTTACCAGCTGCGATCTGTGTGTCCTGTAACGTCTTCACGGCATGCTCGCATGCTTACACGCTTGCACACTCACACACTTATACGCTCGCAAACCCTCAGCCGCTTACCGGTTACCAGCTGCGATCTGTGTGTCCTGTAACGTCTTCACAGCACTCGCACGCTCACACACATACATGCTCGCACACTCACACGCTTACACGCTTGCAAACCCTCAGCCGCTTACCAGCTGCGATCTGTGTGTCCTGTAACGTCTTCACGGTGCGCTCGCACGCTTACACGCTCGCAGGGAGAAGCAAGCACCCACTCAAAACAGGGTGGGGCGTGGAGTGGCAAGTGATTACTATAGCCTCTGAGTACTAGCAATCGTCCACCAAAAACTTGCAGGCCCTAATGATGAAGGAGGAATTGCATTCCAAAGAACCCAAAAGGAAGGTGGGAACAAATGATTAAAATTTTAAACCTTTATTGGACTTCTAAGAAAAAACGTACACACCCACAAAATGTATAAAAAACACACAAAAAAGGTCATAGATTAGAGACCATAGGTCAATGACCAATCACAAAAAGCATCTAATGCAGGGTGAGGTCTCTGTGACAACAATTGTATGTCAAATAACTGAGAACCACCACCTGAAAAAAATAATCAACAAGAGATGCCTAAGGATCCCCTCAGAAAAGTATGTACACGTTAGAGTATACTTAAATGCTTAAAGACATGTGCCACCAAATTGGTTATTATAGTTAGCATGCGCCACTCAAAAGCGTCACGATGAGGTGCAAACATAAGTGGTCCATGTCACGGAATACAGCTGGTAAATATAAAGACAAGGAGTGAACCTGGTAGCTACAATTTGCATGCACTGATCGAGAAATCACAATAAAGTGCAAGCAGTAACAATCTCCCAGCCAAAAGTGTATTCCTCAGCAAGAAAATTCATATAATACATACAGGGGATCATGAGATTAAAAATCCATCTCAACATTAAACTTGCTACAATGTTGCTGAACGGTTATGGGCAGTCAGTCATAGTCCAAACAGATTGTGCTGTAATGGTATTGTTCTCTATGAAATATAGATGCGTCCAGCTCAGGCATGCAACGAGAGGAAAACCTTAAATGGGTTAATAGAGCACGTCCAACGCGGTGTTTCGCTTGTGTCTGCTCCTCAGGGACGTGGAAAGACATAAACATATGATCTCTTTGGACCATTTATGTTTGCACCTCATCGTGACGCTTTTGAGTGGTGCATGCTAACTACAATAACCAATTTGGTGGCACATGTCGTAGAAATTAATCTACTATCAATTCCCTAATGTAGTTTGATCCGCTGCACTTACAAGCAGCTCTCTGCTATCCCTGCAATACTTACCTGAACGCTCTCAGTAAGGAGACCCAGAGACTCTGCTGTGGTCTTCTGCATCCTCACCCAGAAAGAGTCACACACACACCATGCTTCAAGCTGGAAATCCTCTGCCCAAGTGGAGCAGTGTGCCCCTGGTCAGATTAATTTAATACACAATAGCACAACGCCCAGTGGCCAACTGGCTGTACAACAGAAAACCAGTCTGCCCAGTAATTACATTTACATATCAAAAGGACAGGGGAGTGGACTGGGATGACCGACCAGCCCCCTTACATGTCTCATCACTGAGTTATGTAAGCCATGTCTGTCCAACCATCCCCCATCACTGTCAGTATGGACCCCATTCAATACTGATCAAATCTGATCAATATTAAGGGAAGATCAGTCTACTCGTTCTTATGGATTTGCGACATATATCTGCGGAGACATTCAGTTATTGTCTGTACACGGTACGAGCGTACAGACAAGGCTTAAATGTCTTAAAAGCAGGTATGTATCCAGAAAGGGATAGCGTAGCCGCAACAGAGATATAATACGTATCTCTCGTTATGCAGATTTCACTTCTCCAATGTGCATAGACATTGGGAGGTAAGGAGCCCAGCGCATTGCACTTAGTACTCACAAACCGCCAAATGCCTACACACACTGAGAACACGTCTCTAAACCCAAGAGAAGGTTTTCATACTGACGGTTTTGCCGCTGGTTCTGATTAACCCAAACTACACTCTGCTAGAGCGATTCTCAGTTTAATCCAAACACAGGGAGACAGATGACAATTTATAAAACCCACACATCCTAGAATATAATGTCCACATAATAAAATTTCCACAACAGTCCCTCCTCTTTGTCATTTGCTCCCCAGTGTCCCTCGATGAATCTCGATCTTCCTTGGAAAGAGACAGTTCCTCTTGTAAAGTTCTGAATGCAATAAGCCAAACAGATGATGGAAAACAACAGACAGTCCATCTTGACACGCCGATTCTTAAAGCAAGTGTTAAAACAAATCTTGACACGTAGAATCTGCTTTAGGGGAGGTGACTCAGAGGGAGTACATGAGGTGGTGGGTTGCATCAATCGTTGGTTGGTCTGAAATCCTCTGTATCTGGTCCATGGGTTGGTCTTCTGGGCGTCTCATCTGTTCGGGCTTCGATAACTCTGTCGATTAGACATCAGGAACATCTCACTCCGGCATATAGAAGGAATAGAGACAGAAACACCATAAGTATTTATACTCCCATTACCTTTAGCCAGGATCCAATGGAAAACAAGAAATCCCCCGAAGCTTCCCAAAGCTTTAAAAAAAGATTCCAACCCTCACTAGCTATGGCTCCGCCTCTGCCCTGCTCCCATCAGTGTGCACCTGACCCTTGTAAACCACCCTCTTTGGACGCTCTACTGTCGTTGTTTCTTGGTGATCTCCCTCACTACAACACCGCACAAGAATTTAAACAAGCGAACGGCAGGAGCCAGAGTTACTATTACAAATGTCTCCTTGTGGCCCTTGCTAGTCTTAGGTACATTTCCCTCGCTAAAAACTAAAATAAACAAATAAAGAAAATGATACTCTACACTCTTTGACGTAGTTGAGAAACTTCTTGCAGTGACCGGCGTGGATCCAGTTGTCTCGTCCCTCGAACTTCAGGGAGGTTGGCGTCGTCTGCAGCACCTGGAATGGCCCACGATATCTCGTCTCTAGTCCCGTCCTCGGATGTTTCTTTAGCATGATCCAATCACCTGGTTGACTAGAATGAACACTGGTTATTGAGTTTGGGTCTGGGAGAGACTCCCGGACCCGGTGGACTTTTTGGAGCTCACCAAGGAAAAGCAATCATGATGGTCCTCAAAGTGTTTCCCTACTAGGTTGGAAAATTGATTAGAAGTTGAGAGGTTAGAATGGTTAGTAAAAGTTGGAAAATTTACGTTTTTCACACCATTATCTCCACACCATTATCTCCACACTATTATCTCCACACCATTATCTCCCCCATTCTCTTCCTCCTTCATAACAGGAAGAAGAGACGCTGGGTTCAAAATGGTGCATCGTCTTAGAGTCCGTTTAGTGGGTGTTAGAGCCACTTAATGTCTTTACTCTCTGGGTGGTTAATGTCGGGTACCCTGAGAGATGCAATGTCCTGAAAAGATAACCTTTTCCTTGCAAAACTGTACTTTCTCCTTGTTAGCCTCATTACCTGTGGACACCAGATGGTTAAGAAATGATACAGTATGCCGATAACAAACCTCCCGTGTGGGACATCAAAGTACCAAGTCATCCACATACCACCCCTGGATCGGTTGGGGCCCACTAATCTAACACGATCTTCGGCTTGCAACTGTATTCCGTGGGACTAGTCACCGACCCCTGATGAAGACGTGTCCATGTTAGGTGTTGACCCTGGAATGTAAAAACACCAAAAAAAACTGGAGAGAGCAGAGTTAGTTACATTGGTGATAACAGAAACATCAGAGGAAACTACAACAGATCCAGTATTAGTGGATCCAGCCTGCCTTAGCAGAGTTAGCCCAGAAAGAGCCTCTTCCGCTTCCATCATTGGATTACCAATCGCGGCTATCCCCTCTGGCCAGGTGTACATAATGCAGTTCTTCCGGACTGAAACCGCTTTCTGTATACCCTGTCAGTTTACCTTAAAAGACTTCTGAAGCTACATCTGAGCTACATCTAAGGTCTTTGCCGTCCAGAGTCTGGGTTTAAATTCAGTTATGAATTTCTCCCATCTCCAGGCGTCAAATGTCCCCTCCAGAGGGATACCCCAAGCGGTACCCTTGGACCATCTATGCCATTCTTTAAAGGGGTTTCATGGCCTTCGCCCCAAAACTAGATTTTGTGTGCTGCGCAGCCGTCTGACTGTGGGAAGCCTCGCTTTCCTTCCCTTGCATGGACGGCACATTGCCCATGGCGATTCGAATCGGCTTATCGTCTTACCCCTGCGTCCAGGGAAACCCTTGCACCAATTTAGGAGAGCACCGTCCGGTGTCCTCTTTTACGGTGGATTGTCAGACTATAACCACTATACCACTATAGTCCCCCAACTAGAGACCCTAACCGAGGCGACGTGTAACTCTATGGCTTGTTGTCCCAACAGGTTTGGTACAGAACTATGCCCCAAACGATTAGTCAACAACCACAGATTACCCCCCCTGAATTATGTCTCTACCCCTCACAGTGTATGCATACACAAGCGTATACACTGTTTGCCCGTACACTGCGTTGCCAGACTAAACCGCACAGCACAATGACTATCCTCTTTCTCTACAGAACAATGTGGCTTCTCTCAGTATACATTTGTTAAATGGGGATAGCCTTCTGCTGTCTATTTCCTAGTTGTACGATGTCTCCGTACAACACCAGAATCACTGTCACCAAATGGAAAAAACCTCTCAAAAAACCTAACAGTCTGAACTTAAAACCGAAATGACCTTCTCGCTGCGCAAAGCAACTCTAAACCAATAAAAATGTGTTATTCTCGCTTGCACAATCCGCTTTGACGTAGTAAATCTAAAAAGAAAGTCTTAAAGCCAAATCCTTTCTTTTTCTACCGCAAAACCAACCGTAATGCGATACTATGCAAAACGCAGCAAAGTTCTAAAACTCAAAACAATAACAAGAAAAAAACACAACTGAAGTACACTCTCTACCAAAAAACTTCAGTTACAGGAAATCTTGCTATATACATTGAAATCCAGTAAAAAGTAACTTTTAACTTAAAACCAAACCTCAATGCAAACACCAAAAACAAAACAAAAAACCCTTGGAACACACAGTTGTATAGGACTGAATTAACACATCAATGCCTGAAACAGTCAAGTCCCCAGCCACCTTTTATATTACCATAGAAACAGGATTTAACATTACAATAAGGTCTCCAAACCGGTTTCCAGCTAAAGGAAAAAGTCAAAGTTCCATTTTTTTTCCTGCAAAATACAAACAGTAAAATAGTTTAGAAAGACCTCAATAACATTTCTTCATTTCTCCTTCTCTGGAACCCAAAATTAGGAACTCTGCTGAATTCCCAGAAACAAACTCTTTCCTCTCTAAGCTTTACATTTTCACATTTCAGCCGTTCATATTGGGATTTTAAATCTGTTTCCTGGATCCATGACCTTGGCTGTCCCTGGCTTCTATGCCTTTGCAAAGATCCATGTCTGGGACCATTACCCCACCTTGCTGAATAAACCGCTTTACTTCTAGGTGTGGTTCTGGGATACTTAGAATCTCTGTGTCTGTTGCCATTAGTTACCACACAGTACCTCGCAATATGTGAAAATCCCCTGCATGCAAAACAACAAATAGCTTGTCTCCCTGCACAAAACCTTCTCTGGGCACATGGTGATCGGCCTTACTGCACAACACTAGCCATCCTAGCATGACTAGATCCCACACCACTATCTGAATGGAGTACTTTTACCGCAGACTCACCTGAGGTATCCTCTGCCATTGCATTAAACTTTCCAACTCCAGGGTCAGACAAACTGTCCATCTCCATCCCTGAGTCGGTTTCAGCATCTGACCCAAAGTCCACAGACTTCTCCATACTTACAGCACAATGTTCAACTTCTGTCCTGCTGCAGGGACCAGACAATTCCCTTACAGCCTCCTGTGCATGCGTCGAGTTTTCAGACAAACATTCATTCTCCTTGCACAGGTCCGTATTAGACCTCACAGTACATTCATACTCTGTGCTAGTTTCAGCTGCCTGCTGGACAACAAGAGCTCTCAATTTACCAATTTCTACTTTTAAATCTTCCATCTCTCCTTCCAAACTCCGCTTCAGCCTACAAGACTCCTGAAATTTATCAGCTATCCAACCAGCAGCAAAAATCAGAGCATACTTTCCTTTCCGTTTGCGGAACTTTCCGTTACCTATCAGGTCTGCTACACAATTCTGGGCCTGCCGCCACGGATCAATAGATCCCTGCATAGCTTGAACAATGGCCGCCGTATGTTCTACCTTAGCTACTTCCTTAAAAATGCTTTCCATTGTACAGGAATACAAACACTACAATGGTTACTATGAAAAAGACACTGCTATCAATCTGAGTTGTCCCAATACTTTTGGCACAGAACTACAAAGCACCACCCTCCTACACTGTAGTACCCGTATTAACTATGCTGAACAATTCTACAATTCAGTGTAACAGCCACAGATATACAAACATTAAGCAGAATCATTAACCATCACACAATGATTCCCTATCAGGCTGGTCACTGGGCTATATCATAACCAAACACTCAAAACAAAATCAAGCCGTACATAGAAAAGTTACAAAAAAGACAAAAATAACTTCAGGACAAAAACTAACATTTGAGGCAAAAACAAACGAATCGCTTTCCATAGACACCAAAACTAAAAGTGAATCAGCTCCATCTAAAACTGAATTCCTTGTTAAAAAACCTGCAGCACCAAACTAACCAAGATGGCTGCCAGAGCACATGTTCTTCACACAAAGGTAATCAAAGATGGCTACCAAAGCACATGTTCTTCACACAAAGGTAATCAAAGATGGTGTCTCCAAAATCCAGCAATAGAGAAACCAAATTAAACAAAACAGTTTCTCTATTCCCTGTGCCCCACCCCCGAAACCAGAGCAAAAACCTCCTCTGATTTACAGGCTAACAGTATAAAAATCCTCTAAATGCCGTTTCTCCTGTACAAACCTTAAAACAAAATTCTGCCTCTACAAACCAAAATCACCTCTTACAAACATAAAAGTTACACAAACAGAAGTTACAACAAAAACGATACCCTGTACTGGTCAGCACACACGTCACAATCTCACCATACAGTCTCTGTACAATCAGCTCAGATCCTCCAAAAATCTACACAACAGAAAATTACTTACCTCGTTCTTACACAAAACGAGCAAAATCATTCTTTTACCAAGCAGAAATTTCCTCGACGCAGGAGACAAAATTACAATTTACTTCCTCGCTCTCCTTTTTTCTACTGTGCAGAGGAAAAATCTGTTGGTTCCTTGTTTACCTGGTTCACCATAATGTCGTAGAAATTAATCTACTATCAATTCCCTAATGTAGTTTGATCCGCTGCACTTACAAGCAGCTCTCTGCTATCCCTGCAGTACCTACCTGAACGCTCTCAGTAAGGAGACCCAGAGACTCTGTTGTGGTCTTCTGCATCCTCACCAAGAAAGAGTCTCACACACACCATGCTTCAAGCTGGAAATCCTCTGCCCAAGTGGAGCCGTGTGCCCCTGGTCAGCTTAATTTAATACACAATAGCACAACGCCCAGTGGCCAACTGGCTGTACAACAGAAAACCAGTTTGCCCAGTAATTACATTTACATATCAAAAGGACAGGGGAGTGGACTGGGATGACCGACCAGCCCCCTTACATGTCTCATCCCTGAGTTATGTAAGCCATGCCTGTCCAACCACCCCCCATCACTGTCAGTATGGACCCCATTCAATACTGATCAAATCTGATCAATATTAAGTGAAGATCAGTCTACTCGTTCTTATGGATTTGTGACACATCTGCGGAGACATTCAGTTATTGTCTGTGCACGGTACGAGTGTACAGACAAGGCTTAAATGTCTTAAAAGCAGGTATGTATCCAGAAAGGGATAGCATAGCCGCAACAGAGATATAATACGTATCTCTCGTTATGCAGACTTCACTTCTCCAATGTGCATTGACATTGGGAGGTAAGGAGCCCAGCGCATTGCACTTAGTACTCACAAACCGCCAAACGCCTACACACACTGAGAACACGTCTCTAAACCCAAGAGAAGGTTTTCATACTGACGGTTTTGCCGCTGGTTCTGATTAACGCAAAATACACTCTGCTAGAGCGATTCTCCGTTTAATCCAAACACAGGGAGACAGATGACAATTTATAAAACACACACATCCTAGAATATAATGTCCACATAATAATATTTCCACAACACACATGTCTTTAAGCATTTAAGTATACTCTAACGTGTGCATACTTTTCTGAGGGGATCCTTCGGCATCTCTTGCTTATTATTTTTTCAGGTGGTGGTTCTCAGTTTTTGACATACAATTGTTGTCACAGAGACCTCACCCTGCATTAGATGCTTTTTGTGATTGGTCATTGACCTTGAGTTATGGTCTCTAATCTATGACCTTTTTTGTGTTTTTTATACATTTTGTGGTTGTGAACGTTTTTTCTCAGAAGTCCAATAAAGGTTTAGAATTTTAATCATTTGTTCCCACCTTCCTTTTGGGTTCTTTGGAATCCAATTCTTCCTTACACACTTGCACATTCACAGACTTACACGCTCGTACGCGCACACACACTGCTTAGTTCCAGATTTCAGATTGTAACGCGCTGTTATTGGTGGAATCTCGCTTTACCCTCCTGCGCTTGCTTTTACAGGAAACACTGGTGCTGGGAGACCCTGGGATCTACGAGTGGTCTGGGGGAATACTGGAGGTCCTCCCCGAGCAGGAGACCCTGCTAAACACGTCTATGGAGCAGGAGAGGCACTTTGGGTACCTGGGTGAGAGGCCGACCAGCAAGACAGCGTGCCACACCACAATGTCCACCAAACAAAGGGTCACAAATGGCAGTAACAGGACTGTGACATCACACACACTGACTGCTCACACCGCATCACACACACTGACTGCTCACACCGCATCACGCACACTGACTGCTCACATCACACACACTGACTACTCACACCACATCACACACACTGACTGCTCACACCGCATCACACACACTGACTGCTCACACCACATCACACACACTGACTGCTTACACACCGCATCACACACACTGACTGCTCACACCGCATCACACACACTGACTGCTCACACCGCACCACACACACTGACTGCTCACATACTGTATCACACACACTGACTGCTCACACACCGCATCACACACACACTGATTGCTCACACACCGCATCACACACACTGCTCACACACCGCATCACACACACACACTGACTGCTCACATACTGCATCACACACACACTGATTGCTCACACACCGCATCACACACACTGATTGCTCACACACCGCATCACACACACACTGACTGCACACATACTGCATCACACACACACTGACTGCTCACACACCTCATCACACACACTGACTGCTCACATACCGCATCACACACACTGACTGCTCACACACTGCATTACACACACTACTCACATACCGCATCACACACACACTGACTGCTCACACACCGCATCACACACACACTGATTGCTCACACACCGCATCACACACACACTGACTGCTCACACACCGCATCACACACACTGACTGCTCACACACTGCACCACACACACTGACTGATCACACACCGCATCACACACACACTGATTGCTCACACACCGCATCACACACTGACTGCTCACACACCGCATCACACACACTGACTGCTCACACACTGCATCACACACACTGACTGCTCACACACCGCATCACACACACTGATTGCTCACACACCGCATCACACACACTGACTGCTCACATACCGCATCACACACACTGACTGCTCACACTCTGCATTACACACACTGCTCACACACCGCATCACACACACACTGATTGCTCACACACACTGATCACACACTGCATCACACACACTGACTGCTCACACACCGCATCACACGCACTGACTGCTCGCACACCGCATCACACGCACTGACTGCTCACACACGCATCACACACACACTGACTGCTCACACACCGCATCACACACACTGACTGCTCACACACCGCATCACACGCACTGACTGCTCACACACCGCATCACACACACACACTGACTGCTCACACACCGCATCACACACACACTGACTGCTCACACACCGCATCACACACACACTGACTGCTCACACACCGCACCACACGCACTGACTGCTCACACACCGCATCACACGCACTGACTGCTCACACACCGCATCACACGCACTGACTGCTCACACACCGCATCACACGCTCTGACTGCTCACATACCGCATCACACACACACTGACTGCTCACACACCGCATCACACGCACTGACTGCTCACACACCGCATCACACACACACTGACTGCTCACACACCGCATCACACGCACTGACTGCTCACACACCGCATCACACACACACTGACTGCTCACACACCGCATCACACACACTGACTGCTCACACACCGCATCACACACACTGACTGCTCACACACCGCACCACACGCACTGACTGCTCACACACCGCACCACACGCACTGACTGCTCACACACCGCATCACACACACACTGACTGCTCACACACCGCACCACACGCACTGACTGCTCACACACCGCATCACACGCACTGACTGCTCACACACCGCATCACACGCACTGACTGCTCACACACCGCATCACACGCTCTGACTGCTCACATACCGCATCACACACACACTGACTGCTCACACACCGCATCACACGCACTGACTGCTCACACACCGCATCACACACACACTGACTGCTCACACACCGCATCACACGCACTGACTGCTCACACACCGCATCACACACACACTGACTGCTCACACACCGCACCACACGCACTGACTGCTCACACACCGCACCACACGCACTGACTGCTCACACACCGCATCACACGCACTGACTGCTCACACACCGCATCACACACACTGATTGCTCACACACCACATCACACACACACTGACTGCTCACATACTGTATCACACACACACTGACTGCTCACACACGGCATCACACACACTGACTGCTCACATACCGCATCACACACACTGACTGCTCACACACTGCATTACACACACTGCTCACATACCGCATCACACACACACTGACTGCTCACACACCGCATCACACACACACTGATTGCTCACACACCGCATCACACACACTGCTCACACACCGCATCACACACACACTGACTGCTCACATACTGCATCACACACACACTGATTGCTCACACACCGCATCACACACACTAATTGCTCACACACCGCATCACACACACACTGACTGCACACATACTGCATCACACACACACTGACTGCACACATACTGCATCACACACACACTGACTGCTCACACACCTCATCACACACACTGACTGCTCACATACCGCATCACACACACTGACTGCTCACACACTGCATTACACACACTACTCACATACCGCATCACACACACACTGACTGCTCACACACCGCATCACACACACACTGATTGCTCACACACCGCACCACACACACACTGACTGCTCACACACGCATCAACACACACTGACTGCTCACACACTGCACCACACACACTGACTGATCACACACCGCATCACACACACACTGATTGCTCACACACCGCATCACACACTGACTGCTCACACACCGCATCACACACACTGACTGCTCACACACTGCATCACACACACTGACTGCTCACACACCGCATCACACACACTGATTGCTCACACACCGCATCACACACACTGACTGCTCACATACCGCATCACACACACTGACTGCTCACACTCTGCATTACACACACTGCTCACACACCGCATCACACACACACTGATTGCTCACACACCGCATCACACACTGACTGCTCACACACCGCATCACACACACTGATCACACACTGCATCACACACACTGACTGCTCACACACCGCATCACACGCACTGACTGCTCGCACACCGCATCACACGCACTGACTGCTCACACACGCATCACACGCACTGACTGCTCACACACGCATCACACGCACTGACTGCTCACACACGCATCACACACACACACTGACTGCTCACACACCGCATCACACACACTGACTGCTCACACACCGCATCACACGCACTGACTGCTCACACACCGCATCACACACACACACTGACTGCTCACACACCGCATCACACACACACTGACTGCTCAACACCGCATCACACACACACTGACTGCTCACACACCGCACCACACGCACTGACTGCTCACACACCGCATCACACGCACTGACTGCTCACACACCGCATCACACGCACTGACTGCTCACACACCGCATCACACGCTCTGACTGCTCACATACTGCATCACACACACACTGACTGCTCACACACCGCATCACACGCACTGACTGCTCACACACACCGCATCACACACACACTGACTGCTCACACACCGCATCACACGCACTGACTGCTCACACACCGCATCACACACACACTGACTGCTCACACACCGCATCACACACACTGACTGCTCACACACCGCATCACACACACTGACTGCTCACACACCGCCACCACACGCACTGACTGCTCACACACCGCACCACACGCACTGACTGCTCACACACCGCATCACACGCACTGACTGCTCACACACCGCATCACACGCACTGACTGCTCACACACCGCATCACACGCACTGACTGCTCACACACCGCATCACACACGCACTGACTGCTCACACACCGCATCACACACACTGACTGCTCACACACTATGAGCCTGGATAACGGGCATGTGATCTCCTGAATCCCCCGTCTGATCCCGTGTGTTTCTGTGACTCTCCATAGGTTACTCTGTAAGACTAATTCCCACCCCGGACGGGCTCTTCTGTTTGACTGGGGCCCCTCGATATAATTACAGGGGTCAGGTGGTTCTCCTGCGCAAGTACTCAGACCTACCTGGATGGGAAGAACTAACCAAGCTGCAAGGAGAACAGGTATGCGTTCTATACACACCACTCATCTGATAGATGTTACACCATCAGGGGGTCAGCGACCTTGTGTCCCTAAGCCAGGGGTCAGCGACCTCGTGTCCCTACATCAGGGGTCAGCGACCTTGTGTCCCTACATCAGGGGTCAGCGACCTCGTGTCCCTAAGCCAGGGGTCAGCGACCACGTGTCCCTACATCAGGGGTCAGCGACCTCGTGCCCCTACGTCAGGGGTCCGTGACCTCGTGCACCTAAGCCAGTGGTCAGTGACCTCGTGTCCCTAAGCCAGGGGTCAGCGACCTCGTGCCCCTACGTCAGGGGTCCGCGACCTCGTGCCCCTGCGCCAGAGGTCAGCGACCTCGTGTCCCTACATCAGGGGACAGCGACCTCGTTCCCCTATGCCAGGGGTCAGCGACCTCGTTCCCCTATGCCAGGGGTCAGCGACCTCTGCCCGCCAGATGTTTTTGAAATACAATTCCCATAAGGCTTCGCCTGATCAGCATGCCAATAATTATGTACTGACTGATACAAAGTTACAGATACTTCTTTATGTAATGAGAGATAAGCTTGTAGAAGTAGATATGGGCTTCATCGAACCACCACATATTCTATAACGTTTATGTGGGTAAAAGCTTCTTGATCCAAGGAGAATCTGACGCCATCTGGGGGCAAGAAGGGATGTTCCCCAGTGTGTTGCATATTGGCGAGCGCTTCAGACTGGGGGGGATTTTGCTTCTTTTGGATCAACAGTAGTAGGTGATGTGTGAGAGGCTGAACCTATGTAACTGTGTGACTGTTTATGGGCGCACGTCATGTAGCAGAGCTGTGACCGAGCGAAGCCTGAACTGCAGTAATGATTCAGAGACCATAACAAATCCGACTTTAATTTAACAAATCTAAATTCACTGGAAAATCCCTAAATACGGGAAGGAAATGCGGCTTAGGTGAGTCTGTCCGAGCCGGCAGCGAGCAATCACAGGGAGGGCATGTTGCCATGGCCGACCTTTAGGGTCTCAGGAAACCCCACATTCTGATTTTGTTGTCTTCAATCGGCTCCTTTCCCATCTCGCCCCTGTGTCTAGCTCCATTCCTTGTCGGCTCCTTTCCTGTCTCACCCCTGTGTCTAGCTCCATTCCTTGTCAGCTCCTTTCCCGTCTCGCCCCTGTGTCTAGCTCCATTCCTTTTCCGCTCCTTTCCTGTCTCGCCCCTGTGTCTAGCTCCATTCCTTGTCCACTCCTTTCCCGTCTCGCCCCTGTGTCTAGCTCCATTCCTTGTCCGCTCCTTTCCTGTCTCGCCCCTGTGTCTAGCTCCATTCCTTGTCCACTCCTTTCCCGTCTCGCCCCTGTGTCTAGCTCCATTCCATGTCCGCTCCTTTCCTGTCTCGCCCCTGTGTCTAGCTCCATTCCTTGTCGGCTCCTTTCCCGTCTCGCCCCTGTCGTAGAAATTAATCTACTATCAATTCCCTAATGTAGTTTGATCCGCTGTACTTACAAGCAGCTCTCTGCTAACCCTGGCATACTTATCTGAATGCCCGCAGCATGGAGACCCAGAGACTCTGCTGTGGTCTATTGTATCCTCACCCAGAAAAAGCCACACACCCACACGTTATTTCTAGCTGGAGTTCCTCTGGCCAAGCGCCATGTGTCCTTGTGGCTCCTCCTCAGCTTAATTTATTAGACAAATAGCACACGCCCACTGACTGTACAACAGAAAACGAGTTTGTCCAGTAATTACATTTACATATCAAAAGGACAGAGGAGTGGAGTAGAATGACGGACCGGCCCCCTGTACACACCTCATCCCTGAGTCATCTCCATGGTCCCCGTCAGCCATGTTTGTCCGCCGCTGGCTTGGATTTAAAACCACATTCAAATCCAACATAGGGAGACAGATGACAATTTATAAAAACACACACATCCTAGAGTATAATGTCCACATAATAAAATTTCCACAACACCCCTGTGTCTAGCTCCATTCCTTGTCAGCTCCTTTCCTGTCTCTCCCCTGTGTCTAGCTCCATTCCTTGTCCGCTCCTTTCCTGTCTCGCCCCTGTGTCTAGCTCCATTCCTTGTCGGCTCCTTTCCCGTCTCGCCCCTGTGTCTAGCTCCATTCCTTTTCCGCTCCTTTCCTGTCTCGCCCCTGTGTCTAGCTCCATTCCTTGTCCACTCCTTTCCCGTCTCGCCCCTGTGTCTAGCTCCATTCCATGTCCGCTCCTTTCCTGTCTCGCCCCTGTGTCTAGCTCCATTCCTTGTCGGCTCCTTTCCCGTCTCGCCCCTGTCGTAGAAATTAATCTACTATCAATTCCCTAATGTAGTTTGATCCGCTGTACTTACAAGCAGCTCTCTGCTAACCCTGGCATACTTATCTGAATGCCCGCAGCATGGAGACCCAGAGACTCTGCTGTGGTCTATTGTATCCTCACCCAGAAAAAGCCACACACCCACACGTTATTTCTAGCTGGAGTTCCTCTGGCCAAGCGCCATGTGTCCTTGTGGCTCCTCCTCAGCTTAATTTATTAGACAAATAGCACACGCCCAGTGGCCACTGACTGTACAACAGAAAACGAGTTTGTCCAGTAATTACATTTACATATCAAAAGGACAGAGGAGTGGAGTAGAATGACGGACCGGCCCCCTGTACACACCTCATCCCTGAGTCATCTCCATGGTCCCCGTCAGCCATGTTTGTCCGCCGCTGGCTTGGATTTAAAACCACATTCAAATCCAACATAGGGAGACAGATGACAATTTATAAAAACACACACATCCTAGAGTATAATGTCCACATAATAAAATTTCCACAACACCCCTGTGTCTAGCTCCATTCCTTGTCAGCTCCTTTCCTGTCTCTCCCCTGTGTCTAGCTCCATTCCTTGTCCGCTCCTTTCCTGTCTCGCCCCTGTGTCTAGCTCCATTCCTTGTCGGCTCCTTTCCCGTCTCGCCCCTGTGTCTAGCTCCATTCCTTTTCCGCTCCTTTCCTGTCTCGCCCCTGTGTCTAGCTCCATTCCTTGTCCACTCCTTTCCCGTCTCGCCCCTGTGTCTAGCTCCATTCCTTGTCCGCTCCTTTCCTTTCTCGCCCCTGTGTCTAGCTCCATTCCTTGTCGGCTCCTTTCCCGTCTCGCCCCTGTGTCTAGCTCCATTCCATGTCCGCTCCTTTCCTGTCTCGCCCCTGTGTCTAGCTCCATTCCTTGTCAGCTCCTTTCCCATCTCACCCCTGTGTCTAGCTCCATTCCTTTTCCGCTCCTTTACTGTCTCGCCTCTGTGTCTAGCTCCATTCCTTGTCGGCTCCTTTCCTGTCTCGCCTCTGTGTCTAGCTCCATTCCTTGTCCGCTCCTTTCCTGTCTCGCCCCTGTGTCTAGCTCCATTCCTTGTCGGCTCCTTTCCCGTCTCGCCCCTGTGTCTAGCTCCATTCCTTGTCCGCTCCTTTCCCGTCTCGCCCCTGTGTCTAGCTCCATTCCATGTCCGCTCCTTTCCCGTCTCGCCCCTGTGTCTAGCTCCATTCCTTGTCGGCTCCTTTCCCGTCTCGCCCCTGTCGTAGAAATTAATCTACTATCAATTCCCTAATGTAGTTTGATCCGCTGTACTTACAAGCAGCTCTCTGCTAACCCTGGCATACTTATCTGAATGCCCGCAGCATGGAGACCCAGAGACTCTGCTGTGGTCTATTGCATCCTCACCCAGAAAAAGCCACACACCCACACGTTATTTCTAGCTGGAGTTCCTCTGGCCAAGCGCCATGTGTCCTTGTGGCTCCTCCTCAGCTTAATTTATTAGACAAATAGCACACGCCCAGTGGCCACTGACTGTACAACAGAAAACGAGTTTGTCCAGTAATTACATTTACATATCAAAAGGACAGAGGAGTGGAGTAGAATGACGGACCGGCCCCCTGTACACACCTCATCCCTGAGTCATCTCCATGGTCCCCGTCAGCCATGTTTGTCCGCCGCTGGCTTGGATTTAAAACCACATTCAAATCCAACATAGGGAGACAGATGACAACTTATAAAAACACACACATCCTAGAGTATAATGTCCACATAATAAAATTTCCACAACACCCCTGTGTCTAGCTCCATTCCTTTTCCGCTCCTTTCCTGTCTCGTCCCTGTGTCTAGCTCCATTCCTTGTCAGCTCCTTTCCCGTCTCGCCCCTGTGTCTAGCTCCATTCCTTGTCCGCTCCTTTCCTGTCTCGCCCCTGTGTCTAGCTCCATTCCATGTCTGCTCCTTTCCCGTCTCGCCCTTGTGTCTAGCTCCATTCCATGTCAGCTCCTTTCCCATCTTGCCCCTGTGTCTAGCTCCATTCCTTGTCAGCTCCTTTCCCATCTCGCCCCTGTGTCTAGCTCCATTCCTTGTCCGCTCCTTTCCCATCTCGCCCCTGTGTCTAGCTCCATTCCTTGTCCGCTACTTTCCCATCTCGCCCCTGTGTCTAGCTCCATTCCTTGTCGGCTCCTTTCCTGTCTCGCGCCTGTGTCTAGCTCCATTCCTTGTCAGCTCCATTCCCGTCTCGCCCCTGTGTCTAGCTCCATTCCTTGTCAGCTCCTTTCCCGTCTCGCCCCTGTGTCTAGCTCCATTCCATGTTCGCTCCTTTCCTGTCTCGCCCCTGTGTCTAGCTCCATTCCTTGTCCGCTCCTTTCCTGTCTCGCCCCTGTGTCTAGCTCCATTCCTTGTCAGCTCCTTTCCCGTCTCGCCCCTGTGTCTAGCTCCATTCCTTGTCGGCTCCTTTCCCGTCTCGCCCCTGTGTCTAGCTCCATTCCTTGTCGGCTCCTTTCCCGTCTCGCCCCTGTGTCTAGCTCCATTCCTTGTCGGCTCCTTTCCCGTCTCGCCCCTGTGTCTAGCTCCATTCCTTGTCGGCTCCTTTCCCGTCTCGCCCCTGTGTCTAGCTCCATTCCTTGTCAGCTCCTTTCCCATCTCGCCCCTGTGTCTAGCTCCATTCCATGTCCGCTCCTTTCCTGTCTCGCCCCTGTGTCTAGCTCCATTCCTTGTCAGCTCCTTTCCCGTCTCGCCCCTGTGTCTAGCTCCATTCCTTGTCGGCTCCTTTCCCGTCTCGCCCCTGTGTCTAGCTCCATTCCTTGTCGGCTCCTTTCCTGTCTCGCCCCTGTGTCTAGCTCCATTCCTTGTCAGCTCCTTTCCCGTCTCGCCCCTGTGTCTAGCTCCATTCCTTGTCGGCTCCTTTCCCGTCTCGCCCCTGTGTCTAGCTCCATTCCTTGTCGGCTCCTTTCTCGTCTCGCCCCTGTGTCTAGCTCCATTCCTTGTCGGCTCCTTTCCCGTCTCGCCCCTGTGTCTAGCTCCATTCCTTGTCGGCTCCTTTCCCGTCTCGCCCCTGTGTCTAGCTCCATTCCTTGTCGGCTCCTTTCCTGTCTCGCCCCTGTGTCTAGGTCCCTTCTAGTGTCTCCCATGCATTTAGTTCTGGTTCTGTATTGTGTTTGGCCTCCTGCCTGTTATTATCGCAAATCATACTCCAAACCGTTCACCGCACACAGAGCACCTGACAGCGTGTTACGTGTTGCTGGAAGTGATTTGTGTTGCATTTTGCCGGAAGTGATTTGTGTTGCGTTTTGCCGGAAGTGATTTGTGTTGCGTGTTGGCATCAGGGATGGTTTGTAGGAATCCTCCATTTCTGTCGTCTTGCATGAAGCGTTCTGACCTTTCTCTTGCCTCACCATACGGCCTTCACGGCGCTCTCTTCTCGGACGGTGTCTATGAACACGTGATCTGGACATGGCGTCTGCTGGAGACCGACTCAATGATTGATTTTCTGTAATAACGACCTCCTCTAGTGCTGATTCCTAACACTGACCACCCAGCGGGTCATAAAGCTGGATATTATTTCTATCTGGGACTCGTCAGCCACCATGAGGTGCATCCATGACAATCCAGGGCACGTAAACCACCATGAGGTGCATCCATGACAATCCAGGGCACGTAAGCCACCATGAGGTGCATCCATCACAATCCAGGGCACGGAAGCCACTGTGAGGGCACGGAAAAGCACCAGGAGGCAGTGGCGTAGCGAGGGGGGGCAGAGGGGGCCACTTGCCCCTGGGTGCCGAAAGCAGATGCCGCCACAAGTAAATATTACCGACCCCGAGGCTCCCTTCCTTCTCACACGCACAGTGAGGATGGAGCACAGTCAATCAGCTTTCTGGCTGCTGTCATGTGCAGGGCTCCCGGAAGTGTTACAGAGAGCAGCGGGAGTGAGTGCAGCATGCTGCTACATGACTCTGCAGAGAGTCTGTCCGACTAAGCTACAGGAAAGGTGAGGCCCCCTTATTACTGCCCCCCGGATCCCCCCTCTGCCTGGACCCCCCCCCCCCCCATCTCTCCTCTGTAAGCTGGTTTCTCTGCAGCTGCCTGGAGATTCCGAGCTAGTGATTTCCCTGCCATTCTTTATACACACATAGGGTCCCTGCATGGAACTGCAAAATGTGAGGGGGTCTCTGCTGGGTATATAATTCTGGGGCTCTGCTGTGTGTATATAATTCTGGGGGTCTGCTGTGTGTATATAATTCTGGGGCTCTGCTGTGTGTATATAATTCTGGGGGTCTGCTGTGTGTATATAATTCTGGGGGCTCTGCTGTGTGTATATAATTCTGGGGGCTCTGCTGTGTGTATATAATTCTGGGGGCTCTGCTGTGTGTATATAATTCTGGGGGCTCTGCTGTGTGTATATAATTCTGGGGCTCTGCTGTGTGTATATAATTCTGGGGGCTCTGCTGTGTGTATATAATTCTGGTCCCCGTCAGCCATGTTTGTCCGCCGCTGGCTTGGATTTAAAACCACATTCAAATCCAACATAGGGAGACAGATGACAACTTATAAAAACACACACATCCTAGAGTATAATGTCCACATAATAAAATTTCCACAACACCCCTGTGTCTAGCTCCATTCCTTTTCCGCTCCTTTCCTGTCTCGCCCCTGTGTCTAGCTCCATTCCTTGTCAGCTCCTTTCCCGTCTCGCCCCTGTGTCTAGCTCCATTCCTTTTCCGCTCCTTTCCTGTCTCGCCCCTGTGTCTAGCTCCATTCCATGTCTGCTCCTTTCCCGTCTCGCCCTTGTGTCTAGCTCCATTCTTTGTCAGCTCCTTTCCCATCTCGCCCCTGTGTCTAGCTCCATTCCTTGTCCGCTCCTTTCCCATCTCGCCCCTGTGTCTAGCTCCATTCCTTGTCCGCTCCTTTCCCATCTCGCCCCTGTGTCTAGCTCCATTCCATGTCCGCTCCTTTCCTGTCTCGCCCCTGTGTCTAGCTCCATTCCTTGTTAGCTCCTTTCCCGTCTCGCCCCTGTGTCTAGCTCCATTCCTTGTCCGCTCCCTTCCTGTCTCGCCCCTGTGTCTAGCTCCATTCCTTGTCCGCTCCTTTCCCATCTCTGCTGTGTGTATATCATTCTGGGGCTCTGCTGTGTGTATATAATTCTGGGGGTCTGCTGTGTGTATATAATTCTGGGGCTCTGCTGTGTGTATAGAATTCTGGGGGTCTGCTGTGTGTATATAATTCTGGGGGCTCTGCTGTGTGTATATAATTCTGGGGCTCTGCTGTGTGTATATAATTCTGGGGCTCTGCTGTGTGTATATAATTCTGGGGCTCTGCTGTGTGTATATAATTCTGGGGGCTCTGCTGTTTGTTTATAATTCTGGGGGCTCTGCTGTGTGTATATAATTCTGGGGGCTCTGCTGTGTGTATATAATTCTGGGGGCTCTGCTGTGTGTATATAATTTCGGGGGGTCTGCTGTGTGTTTATAATTCTGGGGGCTCTGCTGTGTGTATATAATTCTGGGGGCTCTGCTGTGTGTATATAATTCTGGGGATCTGCTGGGTATATAATTCTGGGGATCTGCTGGGTATATAATTCTGGGGGCTCTGCTGTGTGTATATAATTCTGGGGGCTCTGCTGTGTGTATATAATTCTGGGGGCTCTGCTGTGTGTATGTTCGAGAGAAAGACTAATTAGGAATGAAGGAGGTTTAAGGATTATCCCTGTATGCACAAGAGTGAAAGGGGGGAGTTTCCTTTGTCTATGGGATCAGGCTTTGTTTTATGAGCTGAAGCATGGCTCTTTGTGATTGGGTACAATGGGAAGAAAAACCATGGAAAAGGAGGGGGAAGGGAGGATACAAGAGGCTGGGCGGGGGGCATTTTGGGATTGCAGTAACTTTTCTTTTACTAAGAACTTCAGAGACAGGGCGGCGGCGAGCTCCATTTTGCCATCACCATCATCGTATGAAAACCAATGACTGGATAAGTATTACTTGCAGTATCTATCTGTTATGCATACTCTATTATCATAAGTCTGCTATATATATATATATTCCTATTATTTATTGGAAGGATAAGTGTGGGTTTCCCATTGTACGGATCTGTAGGTTTATTTAGTGGATGCTTATTTATATTTGTTTCAATTTGCAATACTGTATTCCTTGTTCATTTGGTGTCCAGCTGCGTGATAGTAATTTCTAATGGGTTATTGTTCTGGGATAACTCTGCCAGAATTCAGTGATTTGTTGTTTTGTATGTTATTAGGGGCATTAGGATTTCCAGTAATTTTGCTTTGGCTGTTTGTGGACTGCTGTGCCTTTATTAGTTTAGGTGCTCAGTATAGCGCATGACTGACTGTCCAATTTTAGTATCATCCATGGCTGCAGCCAAAATCATAATAAGCAACCCCTATAAACACCGTAAACAAACACAGGGCCTCCCTTATACACGCATGTGCCCTCACCATACACACAGTAGGAACTCACTATACATAGTGAAATCACACGTAGGACCTCGGTATAACACACAAAGTCACGCTAATGATGTAGCTATCATACACCCTGAAATCACGAAATTCCTCTCTATAACACACTGAAATCACTAATGTAGTATAACACTAAGAGAAATAATAAAAAAAATATATATATATTATAATAAACATAAAAGTAAAATAAAAACTTGCTATAACACACCGTAATCACACAATAGAAACACACAGAAACCTAGCCATAGCACACAGAGACCCCACAAGGACCTAGCCATAGCACACGGAGACAACACAAAGGGAATAACACATAGGAACTTGATATAACAGACTGAATCATTGGACATTAGTCACTATAACTCTATAGTGTGCCGAATGAGAAAAGCACCATACATGCATTGCTGAGTAACACCTTTAGTGGATTCTCAAGCAGCTTCACATGCTGGCCTTTTATGTGGGTTATGATTTACAGAGTTATTCAAAGAGCTGTGTGTTTTAAATAATGTTGGAGTAACCCCAAGGGCTAAGCAATAAGTTGATTAACAAATTAATTTGTATACAGTATTTAAGTTCACCATTCTAATTGTTGCAATTTTAAAGTGACACAGCAGCAATGTACAATCTTTTGTTTTGAGCACTTGCTACAGTTGAGTAAATAATTATTTAGAACGGTAACTTTGTCTTTATTGAGGGAGAGGAGAGACTTATTTCAGGAATAGAGGAAACGTGCAGTAACTCACTCATATTTCACGCTTGTACCATCATCATAATAAAGCCTGCGAGTGGATAAGTATTAAGTGTATTTATTCGGGGAATTTGAAGCTATGTTGATAATATACTATATGTGTGTGTGTGTGTAATCTATTGGGTTAAATACGCGCTAATTGACCCGTTCTAGTGATTTGCATTGTTAGCTAGAATATGCTCGTTGATATTTGCTTCATTTTGTAATACTTGATCAAACCTTATTATTTGTATAGTCTGTATGATCTTCTAAACATAGGTAGTCAGTGACCGCATGGCTGGCAGCCATCTTAAACCTCAAAAAGTCACATGTGTTTCTGCCAATGAGGAAGGGCTGCAGCAGTAACTGTACAATCTGTTTAAGCTTACATTTGCGCAACTAAATTAATCCAGATTGTTTCTGCCAGACTTATGAATATATAACAATTACTAACCAAATACACATCTAAATGTGTCTGTTATAATTTCTGAAGAGGCTTATCAACTAAACAGTGATTCTGTATGTTAGAAATGCTGTGTCATTAGGTTAGTTCGGTTGGTTTAACTTCGGGTCTATAGATTAATATACTAAGCAAGAATCCGTTTCATTGTGGACGGAGGTTAAAGACTTTCACATGTGCAGCTTGGTTCTATTGATAAGGGATTCCAGGGCTGAGGACTCATAAAATGGAGGACAATGCAGCCACTTATGTACAGAACATCTTTGCTCTTTCTCAACTCAAAATGGAGACGGCGTTATTTACATTTCGCAAGGAAACACACACATACAGAGGGGGGAGGTGCACAAACAATGGAGTAACTCTCGGATGCGAACAATGCATCAGATAACAGTGAGCAGGTGACCTTAGTTGCTGGGGGGAGGGGAGGGGCTGATGGAAGCATGTGAAAACAAAAGGAATTCATTACTTACAGGGGGGTGTACACTATACAAAGACTGGATCGTAATACAGAGGTTACGCTATACAGAGGGAATACAATACTCTACATGATACACAGAGCAAGGGAATGTAAGGAAAATACATACAAATAAACATTGGAACGGCCGTTTCTTTGCAGAGGCAATAAGTAGGGAAGATGTTTCTGTTAGCTACCATTCATTCAATCAGGTGGTGATTTTGGTAAGGGTAGCTGACGAGGGGACAGAGTTACCTATGCTTGATCTACAGGCAGCCTTCAGGCCGTACCGCTGTGTCCAGGGGGTTTTCTTTTAATGGGGTGTAAATTCGATGGGTAATTTTACATTGATATTTACATTGATATTACCCATTGGGGTGCGCAATATCCCGTGCTCCCTTTTTAAAGGCTTCCTACTTTTTTGCATTGCTTAGTGGAGAAGAGAGCGGGGAGGAGACGTATAGTACATTACTTGAACGATTTCATGGTAACGGGTCTCAAAGGTACTGGAGAATGAGGTAGGATCGGGGGGGGGAACAAATAAATTTAGTTGATCGGGGAGAATTGTAGGTGGTTTGGGGGGGGGTGGCCAGACATTAAGATCAAATGGTCTAGTGTAATTTCTAATGGTGAGCAGGCAAATGGCCCAGGAGTGGATTCAATGGATGGGTGCAAAGCTTGGTGTTTCTGGAATTTTTTATCTTCCAATCGTCGGGGCAATACCACTGTGGGGGATAGAATTAAAAAAAAATATATATATATATATATATTATATAAATAAATATAATATAATATAAAAAAAAACATCCCTCCCCCCTTTTTTATTTTTGGGTCTGATATTCAAGGTGTGGTGCAAGTGCTGAATAACATGTCTGCATCATCACCGCAGGTTGTAGCCTATGTCAGGTATTTGGTGTTGATATGTTTGAAAAGCAATATTAATTTCACGGCAAATCACATACCGGGGGTAAGGAAGGTGGTGGCGGATACATTGTCCAGTTTCAGGTGGGATGTGTTCCGACATTTGGCACTGGGAGGGGGGAGGAGGGAAAAAAAAATTAAATAAATAAATAAATAAAAAAATAATAATAATAAATAATAATAAAAAATTTTTTAAAAAATTAAAAATAAAAAAATTTCCAGGGTGAGCACTGCCCTTCATTTCTTTGACAGATGGGGAGCAGTTAGAGGGCATAAATGATTTGGTGAGGAGATTGTTGTTGCAGAAGACATGGGCACCGTAGAGCAAGCAGTGAAAGGGTTGGATCGAGTTTTAAAGGGACAGAGGAGATAGGGCAGAATGTTGTTTTCAAATAGCTACTGAAGTTCGGCGGTAAGTCAATAAAGGACAGCTTGGAACTATTTAGTGGTATTTCATACTTTGCCCGGTTAAAGGAAGAGGAGGACTGGGCTAAACAATTCGTGGTGAGGAAGATCTTGACAGCAGAGTAAAAGTAGGAGATAAGATGGAGCTGATAACAATCTTTGTAGGGCAGCATTTGTTTTAGTTTTACAGCTGCCCTAAGGATTGAGGAAACAATTGCTCTAGGTGCCCATGGTGGGGAAGTATGCCCAGTGGTATGTATGAGGGGATACTTGGAGGCGACTCCTTCAAACGGTCGCATTTTCTGGGGACACAAGGGTGGTACTAACTTGTCCGGGTATCAATTCAAAATGGTTCCGCAGCAGGCCACGGAGGGGCTTGGTTGAAAGGGGAGTTACATTTGCCCCCATTCTTTCAGGATAGGAGCTGCTGGTACTGGAGGCAGAATTGGGTTTCATACGGCCAGGCTCGGGTGCCTTCCTTGTTTGCAGATCCTCTCGGCCTGCTATCTGCCATAAAAATACACTGAGCAGACGTGTGGTCATCCTGCTTAGCCACGTGGGGCGCTTTTTCTGGGCAATGCTTGTGGTGCATTGCAGTTGCCAGTGTTATCTGGCTGCCAGTGTTATCTGGTGTAGCGTATTTGGCATACGAGGATCGATAATAATAATTCTGCCTTAGAGGCAAAGAATTTGGTCTTAAGTAATAAAAGACGTGACCTTTTCAAAATGCCAATACTTTGTTGTGTTTTCATTTACGGGAAAGGGGGGGGTTAGTAGGTTTAAGAAGGTAATTTACATGGGAAAAAGTGTAAGAAGAGGATAAGGGTATAATTCTTAGTTCGAGAGAAAGATTAATTAGGAATGAAGGAGGTTTAAGGATTATCCCTGTATGCACAAGAGTGAAAGGGGGGAGTTTCCTTTGTCTATGGGATCAGGCTTTGTTTTATGAGCTGAAGCATGGCTCTTTGTGATTGGGTACAATGGGAAGATAAACAATGGAAAAGAGGGGGAAGGGAGGATACAAGAGGCTGGGCGGGGGGCATTTTGGGATTGCAGTAATTTTTCTTTTACTCCCACCCAACCCACCCTGTTTTGTTTTCTCTTTCATAGATGCTGGTTCTCTACAACGTCGGAAAGGTCAGGCAGCACAAGCACCATGGATAGGGGCAATGGAGTGGTGATTCCACCACTCATGCAAGACCACCTGTGGTTTCCCATATGGAAATATGCCATGTTGCATGAACCCGGTTCATGGTTTATACGGCCATGTCTGGGGGATTGTCTAAATATGGACATGGTTAGTCTACCTATTCCATCAAGTTATACACCATGTTACATGAAGCCAGCCTGTGGTTTTTGAACGGCCAGGGTTGGGGGATTGTTCTTTGATTAAAAGCATGCTTTAGAGCAATTATTATCGATCAGATAGTATCCCAAGTGGCTTGAAGCCAGTTGGTGTTTTTTTACGGCCACAACTGGGTGGATTGCGCTTAAATTGGGTACTTTACCATGTGGCAGGAAGCCAGCTGGTGGTTTGAACGCCCACAGCTGGGGGATTGCGCTGAAGATGGACATGGTTTAGGTTAGGGAGGAGCGGTGAAATAGACGGCCTGGCACGTGGAGGGCGATAGTGGGGGGAGGATCTGCAGGGTACGGGGTGAGTTGTGGTTTCATACGGCCAGGCTCAGGTGCCTTCCTGGTTTGCAGATCCTCTCGGCCTGCTATCTGCCATAAAAATACACTGAGCAGACGTGTGGTCATCCTGCTTATCCACGAGGGGCGCTATTTCTGGGCAATGCTTGTGGTGCATTGCAGTTGCCAATGTTATCTGGCTGCCAGTGTTATCTGGTGTAGCGTATTTGGCATACTTGGATCGATAATAATAATTCTGCCTTAGAGGCAAACAATTTGGCCTTAAGTAATAAAAGACGTGACCTCTTCAAAATGCCAATACTTTCTTGTGTTTTCATTTACGGGAAAAGGGAGGGGAGGGGTTAGTTGATATTAAGACGGTAACTTACATGGGAGAAGTTGTAAGAAGAGAATAGGGGTATAATTCTTAAACCCTCTGCATGTGGAATGCAATAAATACAAGGTCCCAGGCTGGATTGAGCCAGGGGACATTTGTAGCCAGGAAGAGAAATGGCTGGCCACAAAACCACACACCCAGAGGGTGCCTACAGACTTGGATTGGCAGAGACCAGGGATTTTGGAAGCATCAGCTTCTGCCAACGCCAAGATCCAAACAAAATATGCCTCTGCACCAACCGTGACCATCTCCCCACCCTCAAGTAAGGCTAAAAAGAAGCGGAGGGGTGGACGGGTGAAAGAAATGGAGGTGGTGCTGGAGAGCGATTGCAAATGTTGTGATCCACTTCGAAGGGAGGTAGAGACCTTGAAAGGGCAACTAGACTCTGCCACCCAGGGCGAGAAAGAGGCTACAGGATCAGCTGCAAGATGGCCAGAGAGAGCTGGACGAGGTGAGACTATCCAGAGATGATGCAGAGGTGAATGTACAGCGCCTGGAGATGGAGACGACTGGCTTGCGGGATTTACTTACAGCTGCTGAGCGAGCCAAGGATAATGTTGCTCGAGAGGAGGCCATGGCCATTGGCATTTTAAAAGTCCAGGCAGCCATGGGGGAAAAGTGTCTCCTGGAATCTCAGATTATGGAGCTGACGGAGAAGAGATCAGCCTCACATTGGCAGTGGAGCTCGACCCGGCCCCAGGTGAAGAGCCACCCGCAGAACAGAGCGGGCATCAGGGAGAGGAGGCAGTCAGCCTTGCTTTCCAGCGGCGAGTGTACCCCGTGCTGCTGGAGCCAGACGCTGTGTTGACCACAGAGTGTGCTGGGTCATCGAGGAAGATAGAGACCACTGCCCACCTGCCATGGCAACCGGTGAGTGACCATCCTGAGAGGCTACCAAATTCCTGGTCCCAGGACGAATTGCATCCATTTGGGATTGTGGGGTGGGCCCCTTTTGTATGTTTGGGAGGGGGGCATCAGCAGAAGAAGAGACTGGGGACTGTAAATGCTGACTTAGTTCTGGTCCTGGGGCTTCAGAAATATACTGGAGAAAAAGACAAGTAATAAAAGACGTGACCTTTTCAAAATGCCAATACTTTGTTGTGTTTTCATTTATGGGAAAATGGAGGGGGGGTCGGGCCGGGTAGGGGGGGCCTGGGGGTGTTAGTAGGTTTAAGAAGGTAACTAACATGGGAAAAAAAGTAAGAAGAGGATAAGGGTATAATTCTTAATAATTCTGGGGGCTCTGCTGTGTGTTTAATTCTGGGGGGTCTACTGTGTATACATAATTCTGGGGGGTCTGTGTGACGGGATGGTCGTCCGTCTGCTGTCCTGCTCTCCAGATGCCCCTGCTGTGGATCAGCCCGACTACCGAGTGGCTCGGCACTCAGCGTCCCGAGCAGCCTGATCCGCTGGTCCTGGGTGTTGGGAATGGCTTTGGCGTTGTGAGGGGCCGCTGTAAGCAAGTGGTGGCGTCTGTCACAGAATGGACCTGAGCTCTCCTTCCAGCGAGCCGCGTGACTAAAAACTCAGACAGTTTTAAAGATCATTTTTTCCTTTTATATTTCGGTTGTGCGTTTAAGTGTATGGACATTTTATTTCATGTCTAGATGTGGTTTTACTGGTGTGGTTTTTATTAGAGTGTGATGTATTAACAGGTATCCTGTATTGTATGAGGGCATTCAAGTCTGGACATGTCTGAGGGCATTCAAGTCTGGACATGTCTTTGTGTTGTGTGTATGGGAGGAACCCGCAGTCCCCAGCGATACTTGGGAGGAGATTTACTGCTTGCCTGGTGTAGCGGAATGGAGTATCCGCCTGCGGTCCTGCTCTATCTGACCCCCTTCTTTGGTGTTGCCAAGCCCGACTACCGAGTGGCACGGCACCCGGCGTCTCGAGTGGCTTGGGTAGAAGACTACGTGGCGGTGGAGATCTGGAGAGTAGATGGGGCACCCACGGCGAAAATCCGCCCGACTACCGAGTGGCACGGCACTCGGTGTCTTGAGCAGCGGATCTACTGACCATTGAAGGGCTGGAGACGGTCTGCGTGGCGAACCGCGGTTCGGTAGAGTCTCCTTGCAGATGCAGGCGCGGCGCTCAGCCGAGGTCCCGATTCGGGGTGGCTGCGGTATCCCAAGATACCGATTCAAGGTGGCGCAACGGCGCGGCGAATCGATGTTCTGCTGCGGAGTTAGAGGGACCCGTTCCTGGGTGGTGGTGATATGTAGCCGACGTGAAATGACAACACCAGGCAGAGCTGTATGTTTCAAACACTCAGATGAACTGAACTCTTTTAATCACACGCCACTATTTATGCTGAAGTACAACAGTCACAATTTGCATACCCATACTAATGAGTAGCCTACCCATACTAATTAGTTATGTCAGTTATTTACAATCAACATTCTTCACATTCTCTTAGCCTTCAGCTCACACAACGTTTGTACATCCATTGTTCCAGCACATCAGAATAAACACACACTATCAGAGATCCCTTAAATTAAACCTGTAGCTAGATAATGGGGAAAATCCCTGACGCATAAATTACACAACAGCAAAACTTATTTACTAGCTACAGAAACACACATTTATCTACAGGAATATAAGTATATTTTAAAACCAAAGCTATGTCATTTCACTAAACTAAATTAAACTAAAACCAAACGAGGTAAAATCACACGATAAAACCGACCATGAAGTCTTTTGAGGTTTGAAGCATGGAGCGTTGCCTCCGCTCCATGACATAGGTCCTTTTAAAAATGTCTTGGGTTGGCGTCCTGGGCTCGCTGCGCCGAGCCTCTTGGGTCATTCCGTGACACCTGGAATGTCTGTCAAGGATGCTACACCCCCCCCCCCCCCAGTGACTGGCTCGACGATGATATCTGCACCATTAAGAAGGCGAAAGCGGAGTTCCAGAGAAGACTGCAGGAGAGCAGCGATCTCTATCCAGGATCCGCAACAGACCGCCTGGAGTTCGAACGGCGGGATGAGATCCGCCGAGGCCTCTGGTACGAGGCCCTGGTACATGGACAGTACCACCAAGGTACCGAGATCCCCTCCGAATCGGCCATCTACCAGGTGCAGGATAGGGCCCGAGAGGCCTTCCTGGAAGGACGACCCTCAGAGGGGTGGGAGGCAGAGCTCCACCACTTGGTGCAACGAGAGATTGCACTGGATGCCAGCTACCGGGCCTTCCAGTGGCTGATGGTCCCTCTGATGCCCAGCACAACCCACGCCATGCCCACCATAGGCCTCGACTATGGCGGCACAGGGCCACTGTATGAGAGGATGGCCAACGACCCTGAGTTTGGAGAAAATACGGAGCCCCACAGTTAGGCTCGAGTCCCATGGCCTGGGACTGGTCGGCAAAGGAATTGGAGCCTGAGATAAAGTTCCCCGTTGCGTACCCGGCAGAAGCACTGGCAACGGGGCAGAGCGCCGCTGGCCTCTGCCCACCTCCCCCATTCTGCCTCGAGGAGCAGATAGATGTTCCCCCCGGGCTTGTCTTTCCCCAGCCCTTGATTTCCCCGGAGATGGAGGACCTCCTGCTCCCCCGAGAAGACCCGGCGCCAGTGGCAATTTCCCCAACGGAAATACTGGCAGCCGAACAGAGCGCCGAGGCCCTCTGCCCACCGTCCTTGACTATTTCCCCGGACCCACCTGAGGATCCCCCTGGGCTTGTTTCCACACAGCCCCTGACCTCCTTCATTATGGAGGAAGCCATCCTCCCGCCCAGAAACCCTTCTCCAGCAGAAGCGCTGGCCACGGGGCAGAGCGCCGCTGGCCTCTGCCCACTCTTCACAGTCTGCCACGAGGAGCGGACAGATATTCTCACCGGGCTGGTTTGCCCGCAACCTTTGATCCCCCTGGAGATGGAAGAAGCCATCCTCATGCAAAGCGACCCGTATCCAGCAGAAGCACTGGCAACGGCGCAGAGCGGCGCTGGCCTCTGCCCACTCTCCACCGCCTACCCCGAGGAGCCGATGGCTGATACCCCCGGGTTGACTTGCCCGCAGCACTTGGGTTCCCCGGAGAGGGAGGAAGCCATCCTCCCGCCCAGAGACCCTTCTCCAGCAGAAGAGCTGGCTATGGGGCAGAGCCGTTGTCAACTCTGCCCACTGTTCCAACCCTTTGGCCCGGAGGCCTTCTACAGCCACTACTTTTTCCAGCAGCTGACCAGAGCGCTCGGGATGCGTGCAAGTGGCCCGCATTTTTCCCGGGTGCGTGATACCCCCAGAGGTGGTACAGGCGGTACCCCTCCCCGACGACAGAACCCTTCCCCAGGAGGGGACACCTGCCACCAACTGCACCAACGGGGCGCCCGGCGCTGGGGCCTGGAGCACCCCTCGGACAGCGGGGTAGTTTACGAGGACAATTGGAGAAGCCTGGTGGCTCGCCTCCTACCCACAGACTATGGGCCACAGAGACTGCTCCGACTTCCCCGATTCGACCCGTTGGGGTCCAACCGTGTCCGTCGGACTTTATTGGGGGGGGAAGAAATGTCACGGAATGGACCTGAGCGCTCCTTCCAGCGAGCCGCGTGACTAAAAACTCAGTTTTAAAGATCATTTTTTCCTTTTATATTTCGGTTGTGCGTTTAAGTGTATGGACATTTTATTTCATGTCTAGATGTGGTTTTACTGGTGTGGTTTTTATTAGAGTATGATGTATTAACAGGTATCCTGTATTGTATGAGGGCATTCAAGTCTGGACATGTCTGAGGGCATTCAAGTCTGGACATGTCTTTGTGTTGTGTGTATAAAAGGAGCTGCCCAAACCAATAAATCACTTTCTGTTTTGAAGTCATACAGCTTCGTCTGGTGAGTTCTTCCAGGGAATATCACATTGCACCTAGAAGGCACTCAGCGGCCTGCCACATCACGTCTATCCCAGGAAAAGGAGCCTCAAGTCTGCCCAGCAGCCACCTCCACACCAACAAGAGGTCGGTAGATCAGGCTGCTCGAAACGCCGAGTGCCGAGCCACTCGGTAGTCGGGCCGGACGCCATCAAGGGGGTCAGATAGGAGCAGGACCGCAGGCGGACACTCCATTCCGTCATAGCGTCTGGGGTCGATTTGATGTTCCTCTTTTGGGTTAGGTAGCGTTTCAGAAGACTGCTGAGTGTCTTCCGTGGTGAATGTGATTTTCTCTGAAATAAAACACCAGATGAGCTGTATGTCTTAAACCAGTGAATTGCTTTATTTAGGGGTTTGAACAGAGTCATTTATACAACTTCACACACACAGATTACCAACTTCCCCGCCCACACAACCAGCACTGATAGGGAACAGGAGGCTGGGAAAGGAGCCAATCAGGTCCCTTTCAGGCTCCCCCATTGTCCAGGGGATTAGGCAGTTGAGGTCTTGGAAAAGCCTCCAATCAGCTGGCTTGCTGTATCCTCCATCTTGGGGCCATGAGGTCCTTTGTCCTTTGGACCCATGCTGGGCTGGGCAAAATGGTAACTGGGGAAAACCACATACATACAGTTTTCTTCACTTGAAACTACATTCATACAATAAGGATACATTTTTAACACACCACACTAATAAAACCACATGTAGCAATGATATAAATGTCCATACAATTCAATACGCACAACCGAAAGATAAAGAGTAAAAATGGTCTTTAAACTTGTCCAGTTTGAGTTCCGTGGCTCGTTGAGGCGAGCCCTATGTCAGCTCCGTGACAGTCTGTTTTGGGTATATAATGCTGGGGGCTCTGCTGTGTATATAATTCTGGGGGGTCTGTTTTGTGCATAAATAATTGGGGTCTGTTTTGGGCATAATTCTGGGGGGTCTGTTTTGGGTATTAATAATTCTGAGGGGGTCTGTTTTGGGTATACATAATTCTGGGGTCTGCTGGGTATGCATAATTCTGGGGGCTCTGCTGTGTATATATAATTCTGGGGGGCTCTGCCGTGTATAGAATTATAATTCTGGGGGCTCTGCTTTGTATATAATTCTGGGGTCTGCTAGGTATGCTAATTCTGTGGGCTCTGCTGTGTATATAATTCTCGGGGCTCTGCTGTGTATATATAATTCTGGGGTCTGTTTTGGGCATAAATAATTCTGGGGGTCTGTTTTTGGCATAATTCTGGGGGGAGGTCTGTTTTGGGTATTAATAATTCTGGGGGGTCTGTTTTGGGTATACATAATTCTGGGGTCTGCTGGGTATGCATAATTCTGGGGGGCTCTGCTGTGTATATATAATTCTGGGGGGCTCTGCTGTGTATAGAATTCTGGGGGGCTCTGCTGTGTATAAAATTCTGGGGACTGCTGTGTATATAGAATTCTGGGGGCTCTGCTGTGTGTAGAATTCTGGGGACTGCCGTGTATATATAATTCTGGGGGCTCTGCTGTGTATACATAATTCTGGGGAGGTCTGTTTTGGGTATATAATTCTGGGGGCTCTGCTTTGTATATACCGTATATACTCGGGTAAAGCCGACCCGTGTATAAGCCGACCCCCCCCCTACTTTTTCCCAAAAAATCTGTGAAAACTTATTGACTCGCGTATAAGCCTAAGTGGGATATTGCCCCAGCTCACACATGGATTTGCCCCAGCTCACACATGGATATTGCCCCAGCTCACACATGGATATTGCCCCAGCTCACACATGGATATTGCCCCAGCTCACACATGGATATTGCCCCAGCTCACACATGGATATTGCCCCAGCTCACACATGCATATTGCCCCAGCTCATGGATTTGCCCCAGCTCATGGATTTGCCCCAGTTCATGGATTTGCCCCAGCTCATGGATATGCCCCAGTTCATGGATATGCCCCAGCTCATGGATATGCCCCAGTTCATGGATATGCCCCAGTTCATGGATTTGCCCCAGTTCATGGATTTGCCCCAGCTCATGGATTTGCCCCAGCTCATGGATTTGCCCCAGCTCATGGATATGCCCCAGCTCATGGATATGCCCCAGCTCATGGATATGCCCCAGCTCATGGATTTGCCCCAGCTCATGGATTTGCCCCAGCTCATGGATTTGCCCCAGCTCATGGATTTGCCCCAGCTCATGGATATGCCCCAGCTCATGGATATGCCCCAGCTCACACATGGATTTGCCCCAGCTCACACATGGATTTGCCCCATCTCATGGATTTGCCCCATCTCATGGATATGCCCCAGCTCACATATGGATTTGCCCCAGCTCATGGATATGCCCCAGCTCACATATGGATTTGCCCCCAGCTCATGGATATGCCCCAGCTCACACATGGATTTGCCCCAGCTCATGGATGGATTTGCCCCCAGCTCATGGATGGATTTGCCCCCAGCTCATGGATTTGCCCCCAGCTCATGGATGTGCCCCAGCTCACACATGGATTTGCCCCCAGCTCATGGATATGCCCCAGCTCACACATGGATTTGCCCTCAGCTCATGGATTTGCCCCACCTCATGGATGTGCCCAGCTCTCACCTGGTTATTGCCCCAGCGGCAGCCAGCTCTCACATGGATACAGGGGATGTGGCTGCGTGCGTGCGCAGGTCACGCGGTCTGGCCAGTCAGGTGGTACAGAGAGTACCACCTGATTAGCCGGACCACGTGACCGGCTGCGCCTACACGCAGCCGCATCAACACGGACGGACACACTGACTCGGGTATAAGCCGAATCGCGTTTTTTTTACTCAAAATCTGAGTCAAAAAACTCGGCTTATACCCGAGTATATTCGGTAATTCTGGGGTCTGCTAGGTATGCTAATTCTGTGGGCTCTGCTGTGTATATAATTCTGGGGGGCTCTGCTTTGTATATATAATTCTGGGGGTCTGTTGTTTTGGGTATACATAATAATGGGGGCTCTGCTGTGTATATAATTCTGGGGGTCTGTTTTGTGTATACATAATTCTGGGGGTCTGCTTTGGGTATGCATAATTCTGGGGGCTCTGCTGTGTATATAATTCTGGGGGCTCTGCTGTGTATATAATTCTGGGGGCTCTGCTTTGTATATATAATTCTGGGGGGGTCTGTTGTTTTGGGTATACATAATTTTGGGGGCTCTGCTGTGTATATAATTCTGGGGGCTCTGCTGGGTATGCATAATTCTGGGGGCTCTGTGCTGGATATACAAAATTCTGGAGGCTCTGTGCTGGGTATACATAATTCTGGAGGCTCTGTGCAGGGTATACATAATTCTGGGGGCTCTGTGCAGGGTATACATAATTCTGGAGGCTCTGTGCAGGGTATACATAATTCTGGAGGCTCTGTGCAGGGTATACATAATTCTGGGGGCTCTGTGCTGGGTATACATAATTCTGGGGGCTCTGTGCTGGGTATACATGATTCTGGGGGAGTGTAATATAAATATCTGAGGTCTGCCAAGGCATACAGGGTTATTCAGAGAGCGTGAAAAGCAGGAGAATGACTGGAGAATGAAAAATTCTAGGTCAAAATAGCCAAACCAGAAAAATTTCATCTCACTTTCCAAATCGGCTATTTTGACCTAGAATTTTTCATTCTCCAGTCATTCTCCTGCTTTTCACGCTCTCTGAATAACACTGATAGTCTTTTTTGTGTGTGTGTGAGAAAGGAGCACATAAGAGAGTGTGTGTGTGTGTGTGTGTGTGTATATATATATATATATATATAATTTATTTTATTCTTGGAGTTCCCTCTCTTTTTTTTCCCCCCAGGACTTGACCCGGGGGGGGGCTAGGGTAGGACTTGCCCCCGGGCACCTCATGACCTTGCTACGCCTCTGCCGGGAGGTAAACCTGCATGGGCAGTTACCGTGCGAGTTGTGGTGTAATCAGTCTGAGGGTCAGCGAGTATCTGCCGTGTGTAGATTGGGACTGGCCAAGGAGAGTGAGTGGCCTGATTTTGGTTGTTATGGCCTTGAGTGGGTTTTGCCAAGTGGCTGCACAGAAGATGGCCAGAATCCAGACGGTGGAATTCTAACATCACAATGTGCTTTTCCATTTTGAGGCCACACTGGACCGTACAACGCTCCAGCCTGTGTAATGCACACCTTGGCGTGAAGTTATCTCCTCATCTGCCATTAATTTTGGTGTATTTTTGGGGGCATGTCCGGATGCCGAGCAGAGCAGATGCCATTCTCCTGTGCTCCGTGCCTCGCCATCTAAATTTGGATGCTAGTGGCCTCTCTGTCCTGGCGTTTTCGGCGTGCTTTCCTCTTACTGGTTGCTGTCACACTCAGGATCCCGTGGAGTCAGTTTGCTGCCGTGACTTGATGTGTTGTTCTGGGTTGCTCTCTCGCGGACTGTAGTCTGTGGTGGCCATCATGCGGCCTTCGTCTTGGTCCTCCGGACTTCCCCCTTACTCAAGTGTCAACCACCTACCTATGGGGAAGAAGACCAAGAAGTCTGGTGACGTGGAAGGTTCTCGCCTCCCAGACATTAGACTGTCACTTGGATTGGGGCGTGCTGTCGGGGTGCGGAGTGATCACGTTGAGGTTGCTCCATCTTGCTCAGAGTCCTCTGACACTTCCCAGCTGACATTGTCCAACAACAGGGACGGGTGACTTGCTGGTAACACCTTCTGCACCGCCGCTGACTGTGGCGGACCTTTTATAGGGTTATGGATGAGTTCTTTGACCTCTGGCATAAGGACCTTTTAAGAGGTATGATCTGCTATGGAGACCTTGCAGTCCCAGTTTGCCAAGGTACACCATTGCTCGCTGGAGATGGCGAGGGTGCAGGCGACCTGGGTCTCCTCGATTTTCAGTTCCAGGTTGCTTGCCTTAGTTCGGCGGTGATGGCTATTGAATCTCTGCATTGATGTTGGAATCTGCATTTGCGGGGGTCCTAGAAACTGTAACCGATGAGGGGCTACTCAATTATGTCGCAGGTCTTGTTTTGCTACTTTGTTTCCGTTTAAATATACTCCCTTCCTCTACCTTGTGGATTCCCTTTACGTATTTAAATGTTTCTGTCATATCTCCTCTGTCTCGTCTTTTTTCCAAGCTGTACATGTTAAGATCATTAAGCCTTTCCTGGTAACTTTTCTCCTTCAAGCCGTACACCATTTTAGTAGCCCTTCTCTGAACTCTCTCTAAGATGTCTATATCCTTCTGGAGATACGGTCTCCAGTACTGCACACAGTACTCCAAGTGAGGTCTCACCAGTGCTCTGTACAGTGACATGAGCACTTCCCTTTTCCTACTGCTAATACAGGCTCTCCCTACACAACCAAGCATTCTGCCAGCATTTCCAAGCATTCTGCCAGCATTTCCAAGCATTCTGCCAGCATTTCCTGCTGTTCTATTACATTGACTACTTACATCTGAGGGTTGGGATTTAGGGGTTATTATTTCAGAGGATCTAAGGGTATCAAATATTCTATATTCAGCCCTTGGGTTTTTACGTCCCAGGTGCATTATCTTGCACTTATCCACATTAAAACTCAATTGCCACAGCTCCCACCATTTTTTTTAGTTTACCTAAATCATTTGTCATTTGGCTGATCCCTCCAGGAACGTCAACCCTGTTGCAAATCTTTGTGTCATCAGCAAAAAGACATACTTTTCCATTAATACCTTCTGCAATATCACTAATAAGCCCCCCGTGATATCATCGTTGTGACCAGGGATGTGGTTACACTCACCCAGATCCTTTTGGGTGTTGGCTCCACATTTAAGGTCACTTACACTTCCAGCAGTCTCACTGTCTACACGGACTTTACCATTTTTGGCACTTACGACTCGTCGTAGTTAGAGAAGTCACCATTCTGCTATGGGAGCACGGGGTCCGCTACCGCTGGGGTCCTTCAGGCTCCCTTGTTTATATCCAAAGGTGGTGGGGCCCATCTTATCCAGGTTGGGACTTGTGGCGGCACCGCAGGGGCCTCTGAGTCCGACACTAGAATCCGGTTGAATGACCCCCTCCCCACTATTTTTTGTTATGTTTGTTGTTTCATTGTTCATTCTGAGCGATTACTCGGATTTGTTCTCCGTTGTGATGTCTCTCAGTCGTTGTTGGGGTGTCTCTATTCGGACTCGGTCGTTGTTGGGGTGTCTCTATTCGGACTCGGTCGTTGTTGGGGTGTCTCTATTCGGACTCGGTCGTTGTTGGGGTGTCTCTATTCGGACTCGGTCGTTGTTGGGTGTCTCTATTCGGACTCGGTCGTTGTTGGGGTGTCTCTATTCGGACTCGGTCGTTGTGGGGTGTCTCTATTCGGACTCGGTCGTTGTGGGGTGTCTCTATTCGGACTCGGTCGTTGTTGGGGTGTCTCTATTCGGACTCGGTCGTTGTTGGGGTGTCTCTATTCGGACTCGGTCGTTGTTGGGGTGTCTCTATTCGGACTCGGTCGTTGTTGGGGTGTCTCTATTCGGACTCGGTCGTTGTTGGGGTGTCTCTATTCGGACTCGTCGTTGTTGGGGTGTCTCTATTCGGACTCGGTCGTTGTTGGGGTGTCTCTATTCGGACTCGGTCGTTGTTGGGGTGTCTCTATTCGGACTCGGTCGTTGTTGGGGTGTCTCTATTCGGACTCGGTCGTTGTTGGGGTGTCTCTATTCGGACTCGGTCGTTGTTGGGGTGTCTCTATTCGGACTCGGTCATTGTTGGGGTGTCTCTATTCGGACTCGGTCGTTGTTGGGGTGTCTCTATTCGGACTCGGTCGTTGTTGGGGTGTCTCTATTCGGACTCGGTCGTTGTTGGGGTGTCCTCTATTCGGACTCGGTCATTGTTGGGGTGTCTCTATTCGGACTCGGTCGTTGTTGGGGTGTCTCTATTCGGACTCGGTCGTTGTTGGGGTGTCTCTATTCGGACTCGGTCGTTGTTGGGGTGTCTCTATTCGGACTCGGTCGTTGTTGGGGTGTCTCTATTCGGACTCGGTCGTTGTTGGTGTCTCTATTCGGACTCGGTCGTTGTTGGGGTGTCTCTATTCGGACTCGGTCGTTGTTGGGGTGTCTCTATTCGGACTCGGTCGTTGTTGGTGTCTCTATTCGGACTCGGTCGTTGTTGGGGTGTCTCTATTCGGACTCGGTCGTTGTTGGGGTGTCTCTATTCGGACTCGGTCGTTGTTGGGGTGTCTCTATTCGGACTCGGTCGTTGTTGGGGTGTCTGCCGGTTTGGGTGCCCTGGAGTGAGCTTGCTTATTTTTGGATCCCTGTGAGGGTTTTTTTTTATTTTATTTGCTGTGACCGGGGTTTGCATTGGGTGTGCTGGGCCTTCAGGCACCATAGCTGTGACTGCCATGCTTGGCCCTGGTGCTGCCACGGCCTGGTGACCTCTGCTTTGGCCTTCTGTCAACCTGCGGGTACACAGGAGGGTGCCGGGTATGTCACTTTTCATATGGTCGCCCCCCCCCCCCCCCCCCCCAGGTATCCACTCCTCCTATAACCTTTGTGCTTTGTCTCTCTTGCAACGAGATGGGAGGACAACGGTGGCCTTTCTTTTCTATGTCACATTTCTGTTGGTCATCTGATGCTCCTGCTTCTCCTCCTGCTTCTCCTCCAGCTTCTCCTCCAGCTTCTCCCCCTGCTTCTCCTCTAGCTTCTCCTCCAGCTTCTCCCCCTGCTTCTCCTCCAGCTTCTCCCCCTGCTTCTCCTCCAGCTTCTCCTCCTGCTTCTCCTCCACCTTCTCCTCCTGCTTCTCCTCCAGCTTCTCCTCCAGCTTCTCCCCCTGCTTCTCCTCCAGCTTCTCCTCCTGCTTCTCCTCCTGCTTCTCCTCCAGCTTCTCCCCCTGCTTCTCCTCCAGCTTCTCCTCCTGCTTCTCCTCCTGCTTCTCCTCCAGCTTCTCCTCCAGCATCTCCAAGGAAGCCTGTATTTCTCGTTCCCAGTTTGGTTCGTATTTTGGCTCCGAGATCGCAGTTTCTGATCATAATGGAGACGGGACGTTGCACCTGGTGCTGATTTCTGCTCCTCACTATCTGGAGAAGCGGTGGGGTGGCCAGGTCTCCGTCTGCCTGTTCCTCAAGGTGGGTGCTGTCCATCCTCTGTGTGTTTGAGAAAGTGAGTGATGGGCAGTGATGGACTTTCTAGCTCATGTTTTGAGGGTTCATTTCTGTCGTAGGGGAACCTCTCCTGCTCTGTCACACTCCGTGGAGAGCCTGGACACCCCTTCGCTCAGTTTGGGGCTGCGGTTACGGTCCTCAGTGACCTGGATGGAGATGGCATTGGAGAGGTGGCCGTTGGAGCCCCATACGAGCAGGACGGAAGAGGAGCCCTCTATATATTTAAAGGAGAGACCATGGGAGTAAAACCAAGCTACAGCCAGGTAACGCACTGCGGAAACCAAACCACAATCACACTATACACACACAGACACACACACACTGCACCCTGCGGAAATCAAACCACAATCACACTATACACAAACTATACACGCACACACTATACACACACGCGCACACACTGTACACGCAAACACTGTACACTCACACACTGTACACGCACACACTGCTCCCTGCAGACCCTGAGGAAATCAAACCAGAATCACACTATGCACACACTGTACACGCACACACTATACACACTGTACACGCACACACTATACACACTGTACACACACACACTATACACACTGTACACACACACACTATACACAGCCTCCAAACACAAATGTGGCCTGACTAAGGATAAGTGTGTGTGTGTGTCCGTCCTGTCCCCATTACAGGGATAGATTTGTGGTCTCTTTGTATGAGATCTCCATGCTCTTCCAAAGGACAGAATTCCTCCTGAGCACAGAGTATGTCATGTGGCCTGTGAGATGTGACTGTGCCGGGCGGTGTGTGAGGAGATGTGACCGTGCCGGGCGGTGTGTGAGGAGATGTGACCGTGCCGGGCGGCGTGTGAGGAGATGTGACCGTGCCGGGCGGTGTGTGAGGAGATGTGACCGTGCCGGGCGGTGTGTGAGGAGATGTGACCGTGCCGGGCGGTGTGTGAGGAGATGTGACCGTGCCGGGCGGTGTGTGAGGAGATGTGACCGTGCCGGGCGGTGTGTGAGGAGATGTGACCGTGCCGGGCGGTGTGTGAGGAAATGTGACCGTGCCGGGCGGTGTGTGAGGAGATGTGACCGTGCCGGGCGGTGTGTGAGGAGATGTGACCGTGCCGGGCGGTGTGTGAGGAGATGTGACCGTGCCGGGCGGTGTGTGAGGAGATGTGACCGTGCCGGGCGGTGTGTGAGGAGATGTGACCGTGCCGGGCGGTGTGTGAGGAGATGTGAGTGACCGTGCCGGGCGGTGTGTGAGGAGATGTGACCGTGCCGGGCGGTGTGTGAGGAGATGTGACCGTGCCGGGCGGTGTGTGAGGAGATGTGACCGTGCCGGGCGGTGTGTGAGGAGATGTGACCGTGCCGGGCGTGTGTGAGGAGATGTGACCGTGCGGGCGCGTGTGCGGAGATGTGACCGTGCCGGGCGGTGTGTGAGGAGATGTGACCGTGCCGGCGGTGTGTGGAGGAGATGTGACCGTGCCGGGCGCGTGTGAGGAGATGTGACCGTGCCGGGCGGCGTGTGAGGAGATGTGACCGTGCCGGGCGGGTGGTGAGGAGATGTGACCGTGCCGGGCGTGTGTGAGGAGATGTGAGTGACCGTGCGGCGGCGTGTGAGGAGATGTGACCGTGCCGGGCGGTGTGTGAGGAGATGTGACCGTGCCGGCGCGTGTGAGGAGATGTGACCGTGCCGGGCGGTGTGTGAGGAGATGTGACCGTGCCGGGCGGTGTGTGCGGAGATGTGACCGTGCCGGCGGTGTGTGAGGAGATGTGACCGTGCCGGGCGGCGTGTGCGGAGATGTGACGTGCCGGGCGGTGTGTGAGGAGATGTGACCGTGCCGGGCGGTGTGTGAGGAGATGTGACCGTGCCGGCGGTGTGTGAGGAGATGTGACCGTGCCGGGCGGTGTGTGAGGAATGTGACCGTGCCGGGCGGGTGTGAGGAGATGTGACCGTGCCGGGCGGTGTGTGAGGAGATGTGACCGTGCCGGGCGGTGTGTGAGGAGATGTGACCGTGCCAGGCGGTGTGTAGAGGAGATGTGACCGTGCCGGGCGGCGTGTGAGGAGATGTGACCGTGCCGGGCAGCGTGTGAGGAGATGTGACCGTGCCGGGCAGCGTGTGAGGAGATGTGACCGTGCCGGGCGGCGTGTGAGGAGATGTGACCGTGCCGGGCGGTGTGTGAGGAGATGTGACCGTTCCGGGCAGTGTGTGAGGAGATGTGACCGTGCCGGGCGGCGTGTGAGGAGATGTGACCGTGCGGGCGCGTGTGAGGAGATGTGACCGTGCCGGGCGGCATGTGAGGAGATGTGACCGTGCCGGGCGGTGTGTGAGGAGATGTGACCGTGCCGGGCGGTGTGTGAGGAGATGTGACCGTGCCGGGCGGTGTGTGAGGAGATGTGTCTAGGTGTTTCCGGTTGCCGTGGCACGGTCAGGATACAGGGAACATGGGGCAGAGGAGGAGATGGCAGGCAGGAGCAGCGTGTCTAGGATAATGTGAGAGGCGGCTCCGAGCACCATACTGTTCTCAGTAACCCTTTCTTTACCAGCGCCTCTCGGGGACCTCGGGAAGTCGTGGCTTCGGTCTCTCTGTTCATGGAGTCCTCGATTTGAGTGGAGATGGGTCGGCAGATGTTGTGGTGGGAGCACTGGGTCAAGTCTTTGTGCACAGGTCAGAGATTTTCCTTGTGCTCAGGTTTAAAGTCTGTCCTGGTCCAGAAGTACCTTCACTCGCTGTGTGTCACTCGCTGTGTGTGTGTGTGTCACTCGCTGTGTGTCACTCGCTGTGTGTCACTCGCTGTGTGTGTGTGTGTCACTCGCTGTGTGTCACTCGCTGTGTGTGTGTCACTCGCTGTGTGTGTGTGTGTCACTCGCTGTGTGTGTGTCACTCGCTGTGTGTGTGTGTGTCACTCGCTGTGTGTGTGTCACTCGCTGTGTGTGTGTGTGTCACTCGCTGTGTGTCACTCGCTGTGTGTGTGTGTCACTCGCTGTGTGTGTGTGTCACTCGCTGTGTGTGTGTGTCACTCGTGTGTGTGTGTGTGTCACTCGCTGTTGTGTGTCACTCACTGTGTGTCACTCGCTGTGTGTGTGTCACTCGCTGTGTGTCACTCGCTGTGTGTGTGTGTGTCACTCGCTGTGTCACTCGCTGTGTGTCACTCGCTGTGTGTCACTCGCTGTGTGTCACTCGCTGTGTGTGTGTGTCACTCGCTGTGTGTGTGTGTCACTCACTGTGTGTCACTCACTGTGTGTCACTCGCTGTGTGTGTGTCACTCGCTGTGTGTCACTCGCTGTGTGTGTGTGTGTCACTCGCTGTGTGTCACTCGCTGTGTGTGTGTGTGTCACTCGCTGTGTGTCACTCGCTGTGTGTCTCCTTCAGATCTCGTCCCATGATCCACGTGACGCTAAACATGAAGTTCAAGCCCCAGGAATTTCCCATCCCAGATTCTGACGCAGCCGGCTGTGAAAGTGTTATTTCAATGCAAGCCTGTGCGCACACCACAATCCTGACGCGCGGACATACAGGTACAGAGCACTGACGCGCGGACATACAGGTACAGAGCACTGACGCGCGGACATACAGGTACAGAGCACTGACGCGCGGACATACAGGTACAGAGCACTGACGCGCGGACATACAGGTACAGAGCACTGACGCGCGGACATACAGGTACAGAGCACTGACGCGCGGACATACAGGTACAGAGCACTGACGCGCGGACATACAGATACAGAGCACTGACGCGCGGACATACAGGTACAGAGCACTGACGCGCGGACATACAGAGCACTGACGCGCGGACATACAGAGCACTGACGCGCGGACATACAGAGCACTGACGCGCGACATACAGAGCACTGACGCGCGGACATACAGAGCACTGACGCGCGGACATACAGAGCTCTGACGCGCGGACATACAGAGCTCTGACGCGCGGACATACAGAGCACTGACGCGCGGACATACAGAGCACTGACGCGCGGACATACAGAGCACTGACGCGCGGACATACAGAGCACTGACGCGCGGACATACAGAGCACTGACGCGCGGACATACAGAGCACTGACGCGCGGACATACAGAGCACTGACGCGCGGACATACAGAGCTCTGACGCGCGGACATACAGAGCTCTGACGCGCGGACATACAGAGCACTGACGCGCGGACATACAGAGCACTGACGCGCGGACATACAGAGCACTGACGCGCGGACATACAGAGCACTGACGCGCGGACATACAGAGCACTGACGCGCGGACATACAGAGCACTGACGCGCGGACATACAGAGCACTGACGCGCGGACATACAGAGCACTGACGCGCGGACATACAGAGCACTGACGCGCGGACATACAGGTACAGAGCACATAATCGTTCCAGAATTTGGCCATTTGTTACCGCTGACACCAAAAAGCAACTCATCCACGCCCTGTAATCTCCCGACTTGACTATTGTATTAATCTTCTAGCTGGTCTCCCTCTCTCCCACCTACAATCCATTCTGTACGCCTCCGCCAGGCCATAGACGATTGATGTAACCCTAACCCATACACAGACAGTGAATGTAACCCTAACCCATACACAGACAGTGAATGTAACCCTAACCCAAACACAGACAGTGAATGTAAATTGGCCATCGCTGGCGTCTAAACGCACCCTTCACCTTTCCAGCCTGGTGTTTAAGAGCTTCTCTGGGAAGCTTCCACCCTACCTGAATATGCTGCTTGGAAAAAGAGTGTCATCTGCGCTCGTTTCTATGTGTTCCATGTACAACAAAACTGAGGTTTTTGTTTGTTTCAATGGCCATTGCAAGGTAAGCTCACTCGCCACTTCACGGCACCTCTTTACAGAGTGAGTACCTAACAAATGTACCAAAAGGCCGCTCTACTGAGCAGCTCCAAGCCCCTCCTGCTGCTTTTCAGATAAGGAGAGGCAAAGATGGTGGGTTTTATTTATACACGCACCAAACACTTCCCATTTGGGATTAAAAACAAAAACATGGAAAGAGGAACAGCTGCAGAACGACGGACTGGTGTTACAAGTATGATATACATACAGAAAAAATGGTGTCGCGCCCATACTCACCGGAGCGGCAGCAACTGCCAGGAGTAACAGCCCAGTTAATATATGAAACATAACAAGGAAAAAGAGTGTCATCTGCGCTCGTTTCTATGTGTTTCTATTTGCCTCTCCTTCGCTGAAAAGCAGCTGGAGGGGCTTGGAGCTGCTCAGTAGAGCGGCCTTTTGGTACATTTGTTAGGTACTCACTCTAAAGAGGTGCCGTGAAGTGGCGAGTGAGCTTACCTTGCAATGGCCATTGAAACAAACAAAAACCTAATTTTTGTTGTACATGGAACACATAGAAACGAACGCAGATGACACTCTTTTTCCTTGTTATGTTTTATACATTGACTGGGCTGTTACTCCTGGCAGTTGCTGCCGCTCCGAAAATAAGTGAGTATGAGCGCGACGCCATTTTTTCTGTATTTATGAATAGGCTGCTTCCCTCAGCAGCTCCCTCAACCTATAACCTCCGATCCAGGACCTGCACCTTACTTGCAATACCACAATACATAAAGTGGCTCGATCCTCATTTTCCTACAGAGCACCACAAATATGGAATAATCTCCCAGACACCATCAAATCTTCCCCCAGTCTTAAGTCACTCAAAAGCTCCTTACTAACATACCTCAATACAGAATGCACCTGTAAACATGTAACACAGTAACTATATACAGAATGCGCCTGTAAACATGTAACACAGTGACTATATACAGAATGCACCTGTAAACATGTAACATAGTGACTATATACAGAATGCACATGTAAACATGTAACACAGTGACTATATACAGAATGCACCTGTAAATATGTAACATAGTGACTATATACAGAATGCCCCTGTAAACATGTAACACAGTGACTATATACAGAATGCACCTGTAAACATGTAACACAGTGACTATATACAGAATGCGCCTGTAAACATGTAACACAGTGACTATATACAGAATGCGCCTGTAAACATGTAACATAGTGACTATATACAGAATGCACATGTAAACATGTAACACAGTGACTATATACAGAATGTGCCTGTAAACATGTAACCTAGTGACTATATACAGAATGCGCCTGTAAACATGTAACACAGTGACTATATACAGAATGCACCTGTAAACATGTAACACAGTGACTATATACAGAATGCCCCTGTAAACATGTAACACAGTGACTATATACAGAATGCACCTGTAAACATGTAACACAGTGACTATATACAGAATGCGCCTGTAAACATGTAACACAGTGACTATATACAGAATGTGCCTGTAAACATGTAACACAGTGACTATATCCAGAATGCACCTGTAAACCTGTAACACAGTGACTATATACAGAATGCGCCTGTAAACATGTAACACAGTGACTATATACAGAATGCACCTGTAAACATGTAACACAGTGACTATATACAGAATGCACCTGTAAATATGTAACATAGTGACTATATACAGAATGCACCTGTAAACATGTAACATAGTGACTATATACAGAATGCGCCTGTAAACATGTAACACAGTGACTATATACAGAATGTGCCTGTAAACATGTAACACAGTGACTATATACAGAATGCACCTGTAAACATGTAACACAGTGACTATATACAGAATGCGCCTGTAAACATGTAACACAGTGACTATATACAGAATGCGCCTGTAAACATGTAACACAGTGACTATATACAGAATGCGCCTGTAAACATGTAACACAGTGACTATATACAGAATGCACCTGTAAACCTGTAACACAGTGACTATATACAGAATGCGCCTGTAAACATGTAACACAGTGACTATATACAGAATGCACCTGTAAACATGTAACACAGTGACTATATACAGAATGCGCCTGTAAACATGTAACACAGTGACTATATACAGAATGCGCCTGTAAACATGTAACACAGTGACTATATACAGAATGCGCCTGTAAACATGTAACACAGTGACTATATACAGAATGCAGCCTGTAAACATGTAACACAGTGACTATATACAGAATGCGCCTGTAAACATGTAACACAGTGACTATATACAGAATGCGCCTGTAAACATGTAACACAGTGACTATATACAGAATGCGCCTGTAAACATGTAATACAGTGACTATATACAGAATGCGCCTGTAAACATGTAACACAGTGACTATATACAGAATGCTATATACTGTTTGGTAACATGCTGTGTAACATGTCATGACTGTATGAATGCACCTGTAAACATGTAACACAGTGACTATATACAGAATGCACCTGTAAACATGTAACACAGTGACTATATACAGAATGCGCCTGTAAACATGTAACACAGTGACTAGATACAGAATGCACCTGTAAACATGTAACACAGTGACTATATACAGAATGCGCCTGTAAACATGTAACACAGTGACTATATACAGAATGCGCCTGTAAACATGTAACACAGTGACTATATACAGAATGCACCTGTAAACATGTAACACAGTGACTATATACAGAATGCGCCTGTAAACATGTAACACAGTGACTATATTGCCTACATATTTATTTTCTGTTAATCTGTATATTTGTGTACAAACACAGACGGTGAATGTAACCCTAACCCAAACATAGACAGTGACTGTAACCCTAACCCAAACACAGTGAATGTAACCCTAACCCAAACATAGACAGTGAATGTAACCCTAACCCAAACACAGTGAATGTAACCCTAACCCAAACATAGACAGTGAATGTAACCCTAACCCAAACACAGTGAATGTAACCCTAACCCAAACATAGACAGTGAATGTAACCCTAACCTAAACATAGACAGTGAATGTAACCCTAACCCAAATAGACAGTTAAACAGTTGCCGTTTGGGTTAGGGTTAAATTCACTGTCTATGTTTGGGTTAGGGTTACATACATTCACTGTGTTTGGGTTAGGGTTACATTCACTGTCTATGTTTGGGTTAGGGTTACATTCACTGTGTTTGGGTTAGGGTTACATTCACTGTGTTTGGGTTAGGGTTACAGTCACTGTGTTTGGGTTAGGGTTACATTCACTGTCTATGTTTGGGTTAGGGTTACATTCACTGTGTTTGGGTTAGGGTTACATTCACTGACTGTGTTTGGATTAGGGTTACATTCACTGTCTATGTTTGGGTTAGGGTTACATTCACTGTCTATGTTTGGGTTAGGGTTACATTCACTGTGTTTGGGTTAGGGTTACATTCACTGTCTGTGTTTGGGTTAGGGTTACATTCACTGTCTGTGTTTGGATTAGGGTTACATTCACTGTCTATGTTTGGGTTAGGGTTACATTCACTGTCTATGTTTGGGTTAGGGTTACATTCACTGTGTTTGGGTTAGGGTTACATTCACTGTCTGTGTTTGGGTTAGGGTTACATTCACTGTCTGTGTTTGGGTTAGGGTTACATTCACTGTGTGTTTTTGTTAGGGTTACATTCACTGTCTATGTTTGGGTTAGGGTTACATTCACTGTCTGTGTTTGGGTTAGGGTTACATTCACTGTCTATGTTTGGGTTAGGGTTACATTCACTGTCTATGTTTTTGTTAGGGTTACATTCACTTTCTGTGTTTGGGTTAGGGTTACATTCACTTTCTGTGTTTGGGTTAGGGTTACATTCACTGTCTGTGTTTGGGTTAGGGTTACATACATTCCCTTTCTGTGTTTGGGTTAGGGTTACATTCACTGTCTGTGTTTGGGTTAGGGTTACATTCACTGTCTATGTTTGGGTTAGGGTTACATTCACTGTCTATGTTTGGGTTAGGGTTACATTCACTGTCTATGTTTGGGTTAGGGTTACATTCACTGTCTATGTTTGGGTTAGGGTTACATTCACTGTCTATGTTTGGGTTAGGGTTACATTCACTTTCTGTGTTTGGGTTAGGGTTACATTCACTTTCTGTGTTTGGGTTAGGGTTACATTCACTGTCTATGTTTGGGTTAGGGTTACATTCACTTTCTGTGTTTGGGTTAGGGTTACATTCACTTTCTGTGTTTGGGTTAGGGTTACATTCACTGTGTTTGGGTTAGGGTTACATTCACTGACTGTGTTTGGGTTAGGGTTACATTCACTGTCTATGTTTGGGTTAGGGTTACATTCACTGTCTGTGTTTGGGTTAGGGTTACATTCACTGTCTGTGTTTGGGTTAGGGTTACATTCACTGTCTATGTTTGGGTTAGGGTTACATTCACTGTCTGTGTTTGGGTTAGGGTTACATTCACTGTCTGTGTTTGGGTTAGGGTTACATTCACTGTCTATGTTTTTGTTAGGGTTACATTCACTTTCTGTGTTTGGGTTAGGGTTACATTCACTTTCTGTGTTTGGGTTAGGGTTACATTCACTGTCTGTGTTTGGGTTAGGGTTACATTCACTTTCTATGTTTGGGTTAGGGTTACATACATTCCCTTTCTGTGTTTGGGTTAGGGTTACATTCACTGTCTGTGTTTGGGTTAGGGTTACATTCACTGTCTATGTTTGGGTTAGGGTTACATTCACTGTCTATGTTTGGGTTAGGGTTACATTCACTGTCTATGTTTGGGTTAGGGTTACATTCACTGTGTTTGGGTTAGGGTTACATTCACTGTCTGTGTTTGGGTTAGGGTTACATTCACTGTCTGTGTTTGGGTTAGGGTTACATTCACTGTCTGTGTTTGGGTTAGGGTTACATTCACTGTCTGTGTTTGGGTTAGGGTTACATTCACTGTGTGTTTTTGTTAGGGTTACATTCACTGTCTATGTTTGGGTTAGGGTTACATTCACTGTCTGTGTTTGGGTTAGGGTTACATTCACTGTCTATGTTTGGGTTAGGGTTACATTCACTGTCTATGTTTTTGTTAGGGTTACATTCACTTTCTGTGTTTGGGTTAGGGTTACATTCACTTTCTGTGTTTGGGTTAGGGTTACATTCACTGTCTGTGTTTGGGTTAGGGTTACATACATTCCCTTTCTGTGTTTGGGTTAGGGTTACATTCACTGTCTGTGTTTGGGTTAGGGTTACATTCACTGTCTATGTTTGGGTTAGGGTTACATTCACTGTCTATGTTTGGGTTAGGGTTACATTCACTGTCTATGTTTGGGTTAGGGTTACATTCACTTTCTGTGTTTGGGTTAGGGTTACATTCACTTTCTGTGTTTGGGTTAGGGTTACATTCACTGTTAATGTAACCCTAACCCAATCCTAGAAGTTCACTGTCTATGTTTGGGTTAGGGTTACATACATTCACTGTGTTTGGGTTAGGGTTACATTCACTGTCTATGTTTGGGTTAGGGTTACATTCACTGTCTATGTTTGGGTTAGGGTTACATTCACTGTGTTTGGGTTAGGGTTACATTCACTGTGTTTGGGTTAGGGTTACAGTCACTGTGTTTGGGTTAGGGTTACATTCACTGTCTATGTTTGGGTTAGGGTTACATTCACTGTCTATGTTTGGGTTAGGGTTACATTCACTGTGTTTGGGTTAGGGTTACATTCACTGTCTGTGTTTGGGTTAGGGTTACATTCACTGTCTGTGTTTGGGTTAGGGTTACATTCACTGTCTATGTTTGGGTTAGGGTTACATTCACTGTCTATGTTTGGGTTAGGGTTACATTCACTGTGTTTGGGTTAGGGTTACATTCACTGTCTGTGTTTGGGTTAGGGTTACATTCACTGTCTGTGTTTGGGTTAGGGTTACATTCACTGTGTGTTTTTGTTAGGGTTACATTCACTGTGTGTTTTTGTTAGGGTTACATTCACTGTCTATGTTTGGGTTAGGGTTACATTCACTGTCTGTGTTTGGGTTAGGGTTACATTCACTGTCTATGTTTGGGTTAGGGTTACATTCACTGTCTATGTTTTTGTTAGGGTTACATTCACTTTCTGTGTTTGGGTTAGGGTTACATTCACTTTCTGTGTTTGGGTTAGGGTTACATTCACTGTCTGTGTTTGGGTTAGGGTTACATTTCCCTTTCTTGTGTTTGGGTTAGGGTTACATTCACTGTCTGTGTTTGGGTTAGGGTTACATTCACTGTCTATGTTTGGGTTAGGGTTACATTCACTGTCTATGTTTGGGTTAGGGTTACATTCACTGTCTATGTTTGGGTTAGGGTTACATTCACTGTCTATGTTTGGGTTAGGGTTACATTCACTGTCTATGTTTGGGTTAGGGTTACATTCACTGTCTATGTTTGGGTTAGGGTTACATTCACTGTCTATGTTTGGGTTAGGGTTACATTCACTTTCTGTGTTTGGTTAGGGTTACATTCACTGTCTATGTTTGGGTTAGGGTTACATTCACTGTCTATGTTTGGGTTAGGGTTACATTCACTGTCTATGTTTGGGTTAGGGTTACATTCACTGTCTATGTTTGGGTTAGGGTTACATTCACTTTCTGTGTTTGGGTTAGGGTACATTCACTTTCTGTGTTTGGGTTAGGGTTACATTCAGTCTATGTTTGGGTTAGGGTTACATTCACTTTCTGTGTTTGGGTTAGGGTTACATTCACTTTCTGTGTTTGGGTTAGGGTTACATTCACTGTGTTTGGTTAGGGTTACATTCACTGTCTGTGTTTGGGTTAGGGTTACATTCACTGTCTATGTTTGGGTTAGGTTACATTCACTGTCTGTGTTTGGGTTAGGGTTACATTCACTGTCTATGTTTGGGTTAGGGTTCATTCACTGTCTATGTTTGGGTTAGGGTTACATTCACTGTCTGTGTTGGGTTAGGGTTACATTCACTGTCTGTGTTTGGGTTAGGGTTACATTCACTGTCTGTGTTTGGGTTAGGGTTACATTCACTGTCTATGTTTTTGTTAGGGTTACATTCACTTTCGTGTTTTGGGTTAGGGTTACATTCACTTTCTGTGTTTGGGTTAGGGTTACATTCACTGTCTGTGTTTGGGTTAGGGTTACATTCACTTTCTATGTTTGGGTTAGGGTTACATACATTCCCTTTCTGTGTTTGGGTTAGGGTTACATTCACTGTCTGTGTTTGGGTTAGGGTTACATTCACTGTCTATGTTTGGTTAGGGTTACATTCACTGTCTATGTTTGGGTTAGGGTTACATTCACTGTCTATGTTTGGGTTAGGGTTACATTCACTGTGTTTGGGTTAGGGTTAACATTCACTGTCTGTGTTTGGGTAGGGTTACATTCACTGTCTGTGTTTGGGTTAGGGTTACATTCACTGTCTGTGTTTGGTTAGGGTTACATTCACTGTGTGTTTTTGTTAGGGTTACATTCACTGTCTATGTTTGGGTTAGGGTTACATTCACTTTCTGTGTTTGGGTTAGGGTTACGTTCACTTTCTGTTTTGGGTTAGGGTTACATTCACTGTCTGTGTTTGGGTTAGGGTTACATACATTCCCTTTCTGTGTTTGGGGTTAGGGTTACATTCACTGTCTGTGTTTGGGTTAGGGTTACATTCACTGTCTATGTTGGGTTAGGGTTACATTCACTGTCTATTTTTGGGTTGGGTTACATTCACTGTCTATGTTTGGGTTAGGGTTACATTCACTTTCTGTGTTTGGGTTAGGGTTACATTCACTGTCTATGTTTGGGTTAGGGTTACATTCACTTTCTGTGTTTGGGTTAGGGTTACATTCACTTTCTGTGTTTGGGTTAGGGTTACATTCACTGTCTATGTTTGGGTTAGGGTTACATTCACTTTCTGTGTTTGGGTTAGGGTTACATTCACTTTCTGTGTTTGGGTTAGGGTTACATTCACTGTGTTTGGGTTAGGGTTACATTCACTGACTGTGTTTGGGTTAGGGTTACATTCACTGTCTATGTTTGGGTTAGGGTTACATTCACTGTCTATGTTTGGGTTAGGGTTACATTCACTGTCTATGTTTGGGTTAGGGTTACATTCACTGTCTATGTTTGGGTTAGGGTTACATTCACTGTCTATGTTTGGGTTAGGGTTACATTCACTGTCTATGTTTGGGTTAGGGTTACATTCACTGTCTGTGTTTGGGTTAGGGTTACATTCACTGTCTGTGTTTGGGTTAGGGTTACATTCACTGTCTGTGTTTAGGTTAGGGTTACATTCACTGTCTATGTTTTTGTTAGGGTTACATTCACTTTCTGTGTTGGGTTAGGGTTACATTCACTTTCTGTGTTTGGGTAGGGTTACATTCACTGTCTGTGTTTGGTTAGGGTTACATTCATTCTTTCTATGTTTGGGTTAGGGTTACATTCACTGTCTATGTTTGGGTTAGGGTTACATTCACTGTCTATGTTGGGTTAGGGTTACATTCACTGTCTATGTTTGGGTTAGGGTTACATTCACTTTCTGTGTTTGGGTTAGGGTTACATTCACTGTCTGTGTTTGGGTTAGGGTTACATTCACTGTCTATGTTTGGTTAGGGTTACATTCACTGTCTGTGTTGGGTGTAGGGTTACATTCACTGTCTGTGTTTGGGTTAGGGTTACATTCACTGTCCTGTGTTGGGTTAGGGTTACATTCACTGTCTATGTTTGGGTTAGGGTTACATTCACTGTCTATGTTTGGGTTGGGTTACATTCACTGTCTATGTTTGGGTTAGGGTTACATTCACTTTCTGTGTTTGGGTTAGGGTTACATTCACTGTTAATGTAACCCTAACCCAATCCTAGAAGTAAACTTAAACCTTATACAGGGTTATCCAAAGAGATTCGAAACGTCACCGCACGTTCGGTGACTTTTCGTTCTCTTCAATTCGGTTCTTTTGCCGATTGCATTTCGGTGACCCTGCGGTGTATTCAGCAAACAGCACAGGGTCCCCAAATTGCAGGGAAAAGCTGCCGTAAACCCATCCGAAAACTAACCGAATGCACGCTGAAAACAAGCAAAAACATCTGGATTAACCTTTGAAAAAAAGGAACAGGAGCCGAACAGGAGCCGAACATGAGCCGAATCACACCAGAGCCGAAGCAGCTGTGACGTAGAGGAGGCAGTGAATAAATTAGAAAAACCATTTGTATGAATCTGGGAAAATAAAAGACGCTGTTTGCAAAGAAACTACTGAGCGAAAATGTCTGAAATTTTCACAGGAGGTCCAGGGATGATAATAAAGATGGCTGTTACAAAAAAAAAGTAAACTGAAAAAAAAAAAAAAAAAAAAATCGGACTTTTAATAAAAAAAAAAAAATCAGAAAAATGCTTAAAGTATCCTAAAAAATCTATAAATAAAGAGACTCTTTGCTGCAGAATTTTATACTGAACGGTTTATTAGATATTGAATTAAAACGGGAATATTTTTAACATTGAAGCCTATGGGATTCTCCTGAATAAACTTGCCGAATTAAACCACCGAATGGCAGGGCATTAGGGGAACCTTTCACTGCTGGTTTGTGTTCTCTGAATAGCCGAAGCATTGCTTCTCTATGGGGATTTCACTGCCCTCGAACAGGGACCGAACAGGCACCGTATGTGCAGGCAATTCGCCAGTATTTGGCGAATTGCCTGCTCTCTGGATAGCCGAATGGTCAGGAAAGGGAACCGAACGCAGATTTTCAGCGTTCGGTTACCTTTCTCAAGCAATTCGGATCTCTTTGGATAACCCTGTAAATCTTAGCTCTAACCCCAATAAAATCCATAATACTTGTGGTGTAGAGGGAGGGTATTGGGGGGTAGTAAAGAGGGGGGGGTTAGATGGGGCTAAATAGTTTGTGCACCTGCAACATTTTGGACACTTAAGAAAATGTTCAGATTTGTCTGAAGTTTCAGTTTGATCCGAATGAGGAAAGTTCCAAAATGTTGGAGTTTAAGAAGTGTAATGTTTGACCGTGCGCACGCAAACCCTAACCCCTCCAGCGTCCAGTGACCGGGCCTGTAGGTCCCAGCCTGGAGGATTTACCAGTCCTCGCTCATCCTGGCCATGTCGGCACCTGGAACCTGCGATCAGAGTTCTAGAAGCTTAAGTACCTGCAACCATTCTGGATCCCTGGATTCATCATCCAATAAGAGGGGCTTCAATACTCAGGTAACCCCACCAGGTCCACGAGTTACGCCTGGAGATCTGAGCAGTGTTTTTGTTTTGTAGGATCTCTGGATCTCCTCCTTCATTACTCTCTGGTTCTGGATTCTGGGCGATCTTCAAGCAGAGTCTCGTTTGGAAACCATAAGAGAGCGTTGAATGGCACTCTCACCGTGAAGCGGGAGGATGAAGACTGTCACAATATCTCCGTGTTCCTCTCGGTGAGACGGCTCATTGCTCTGGGGTCTGGGAGTCGGGTGTCGCGGTTTGTCTGACACACGGTGTCTTGCTGTCTCTCTCAGGATTGTTCCCTGGATGACCTCTCTCCCATAGAGGTGTATCTCGGCGCACACCAGCAGGACTCTCTCTGGCTTCTCTCCCCATCCAGTCGTCTCACAGCCGTCTCGCAGGTTCAGTGATTCTTCATACTTTATAAACATTAGTAGAAACTAAGTAACAATCAGCTGCCGCCTGGAGACGCAGCCTCGATGGGCCGAGCTAGTGGCAGGGTAACCCCTGTGCTCTCACCCCCCTGTGCTCTCCCCCCCCCCCCCCCGCTCTCACCATCTGTGCTCTCACCACCTGTGCTCTCACCCTCTGTGCTCTCACCCTCTGTGCTCTCACCCCTCTGTGCTCTCACCCCTCTGTGCTCTCACCCCTCTGTGCTCTCACCCCTCCCCCGCTCTCACCCCACCCGCTCTCACCCCTCTGTGCGCTCTCACCCTCTGTGCTCTCACCCCTCTGTGCTCTCACCCCTCTGTGCTCTCACCCCTCTGTGCTCTCACCCTCTGTGCTCTCACCCCTCTGTGCTCTCACCCTCTGTGCTCTCACCCTCTGTGCTCTCACCCTCTGTGCTCTCACCCCCTGTGCTCTCACCCCTCTGTGCTCTCACCCTCTGTGCTCTCACCCCTCTGTGCTCTCACCCCTCTGTGCTCTCACCCTCTGTGCTCTCACCCTCTGTGCTCTCACCCCCTGTGCTCTCACCCCTCTGTGCTCTCACCCTCTGTGCTCTCACCCCTCTGTGCTCTCACCCCTCTGTGCTCTCACCCTCTGTGCTCTCACCCTCTGTGCTCTCACCCCTCTGTGCTCTCACCCCTCTGTGCTCTCACCCCCTGTGCTCTCACCCCTCTGTGCTCTCACCCCTCTGTGCTCTCACCCTCTGTGCTCTCACCCCTCTGTGCTCTCACCCTCTGTGCTCTCACCCTCTGTGCTCTCACCCCTCTGTGCTCTCACCCCTCTGTGCTCTCACCCTCTGTGCTCTCACCCCTCTGTGCTCTCACCCTCTGTGCTCTCACCCTCTGTGCTCTCACCCTCTGTGCTCTCACCCCCTGTGCTCTCACCCCTCTGTGCTCTCACCCTCTGTGCTCTCACCCCCTGTGCTCTCACCCTCTGTGCTCTCACCCCTCTGTGCTCTCACCCCTCTGTGCTCTCACCCCCTGTGCTCTCACCCCTCTGTGCTCTCACCCCTCTGTGCTCTCACCCCTCTGTGCTCTCACCCTCTGTGCTCTCACCCTCTGTGCTCTCACCCCCTGTGCTCTCACCCCCCTGTGCTCTCACCCCCTGTGCTCTCACCCCCCTGTGCTCTCATTGTGTCCTGGTAATATCCCTGCAGTCTCATTGTTCCTGAGCAAAAGTCCTGTGGTGTTATTTTGTCACATCTCATGCACTCTCTCTCTCTCCTAGCGGGTTCTCGTGTCGGGTTCTCGTGTCTCTTGTGTTTAGATCTAATATTTTTCTACAAAAAAGATTAATTTCCTGTTTTTGTCTTATTTATTTACTTTTAAAGGTCCCGTTCCGACTCTGTGAAAATGGTGGAATTTGTGGCTCAGACCTCAGCGTGAAGTTTAAGGAGTAGGTACTGGTACCTGGCGCTGGTGGGTTTGGTACCCGGCACTGGTGGGTTTGGTACCCGGCACTGGTGGATTTGGTACCCGGCGCTGGTGGGTTTGGTACCTGGCGCTGGTGGGTTTGGTACCTGGTGTCACGTTCCCACGTTCCAACCCTGTCTTCCTGCCCTCTGTATTTGTATATTGTGTTTTTTCCATTGTGTTTCTGTTGCTGCCAATTCCTGGGTGGCCTCCCAGGGGTTAATTGGTGTTCTGTGTGCTGCTCACCTGTTGATCCTTGCCTTGATTCCCCTGCCTATATTAGAGCAATGTACCTATAGGACATTGCTGGGTCATTTTTCTTTGCCTGGTCTCCTTGCATCCTGTGTCCTGAAAGCTCCTTGCTGTGTTCCTGATATCCTCCGTTTGTTCATCCTTGTTCAGTTTTTCTCTCTATTATTTCTGTTCCAGTTTATGTCAGTTCCTTCTGTGTATTCAGTTCTGTCTATTGCTGTATTTTGTTTTGCTGTTTATGTTCCATTCAGATTCCCTGGTTACCGATTTTGGCTTGGCTGACTTCCCTTCTGGTTCCTATTCCTATATTCTGTATGACGTACTCTCTCTGGTTATGACCTTTGGTTTTCCTCTTTATGACTACTCTATATAGTATATTCCTTGTCTGTACCGTTTCCAGGAAACCCTGTCATCTGTATACAACAAAAGACTCTGTACGGCTTCAAGGTAATACTTTCCTTTAGATTAGATCCGGCTATCCTAAAGACCGGTCTTTCAGTGCAGGGAAACTTTGGTATTGCCGTACAGAGGTCTTTTGTTAACCCTTTGTTGCTTTCACCTGTCCTTGCAGTTTACCCTGCATCTCTGCATATAGGGGCTTCTCTCAGGAACCAAGGCCTCACCTTCCTGCGAGTTACATTCATAGGGATATATATACAGACCGACCACTTCCAAGGATCGGAGGGCAAGTATAGGGTGGTGCGTGCCTGGTGGTACTGCCACCGTGACACCTGGCGCTGGTGGGTTTGGTAACTGGCGCTGGTGGGTTTGGTACCTGGCGCTGGTGGGTTTGGTACCTGGCGCTGGTGGGTTTGGTACCCGGCGCTGGTGGGTTTGATACCTGGCGCTGGTGGGTTTGGTACCTGGCGCTGGTGGGTTTGATACCTGGCGCTGGTGGGTTTGGTACCCGGCGCTGGTGGGTTTGGTACCTGGCGCTGGTGGGTTTGATACCTGGCGCTGGTGGGTTTGGTACCTGGCGCTGGTGGGTTTGGTACCTGGCGCTGGTGGGTTTGATACCTGGCGCTGGTGGCAACTCCTCCCCCCCCCATGTGACCAGGATACACGTGTCACGCTGTAACCCTTATACTCAACGTGCACCTTGTCCCTGACACAGGAGAGACAAGTTCGTGCTCCCCATAAAAGACCCGTACTACATGAAACTGGAACTGAAGAACATGGGGGAAGTGGGTCACCAGATCACCCTGACACTGACCTACCCGGACGGAATGTCCTTCCACAAGGCAGGCATTGAGGTACCGCATGGCACATGTCATGGCACACTTCACACGGCTTGGTCGCAGCACATGACCCGGCACACGCCTTGGTCGCAGCACATGGCACATGACACGGCACACGCCTTGGTCGCAGCACATGACACGGCACACGGCTTGGTCGCAGCACATGACACGGCACACGCCTTGGTCGCAGCACATGACACGGCACACGCCTTGGTCGCAGCACATGACACGGCACACGCCTTGGTCGCAGCACATGACACGGCACACGCCTTGGTCACAGCACATGACACGGCACACGCCTTGGTCGCAGCACATGACACGGCACACGCCTTGGTCGCAGCACATGACACGGCACACGCCTTGGTCGCAGCACATGACATGGCACACGCCTTGGTCGCAGCACATGACACGGCACACGCCTTGGTCACGGGACTGTCTTGTTCTAATTTCCTGAAAATTTCCAGTTTTTAAGGCGGGAACCCCTGAGCTGCGCGATGGAACCACAAAGGGTGACGTGCAACGTTAGCAACGCAAAGCTGCGACACGGCAAATCGGTGAGAAAACCAAATGGCAACTGTGCCGGCGTAAGAGCATCATATAGAAAGGGGAGTGTTTAAGGGGAGAGGGGAGTGTTTATAAGGAGAGGGGAGTGTTTATACGGAGAGGGGATTGTTTATACGGAGAGGGGAGTGTTTATACGGGGAGGGGAGTGTTTATACGGAGAGGGGAGTGTTTATACGGGGAGGGGAGTGTTTATACGGGGAGGGGAGTGTTTATACGGGGAGGGGAGTGTTTATACGGGGAGGGGAGTGTTAATACGGAGAGGGGAGTGATTATAAGGAGAGGGGAGTGTTTATACGGAGAGGGGAGTGTTTATAAGGAGAGGGGAGTGATTATAAGGAGAGGGGAGTGTTTATAAGGAGAGGGGAGTGTTTATAAGGAGAGGGGAGTGTTTATACGGAGGAGAGTGTTTATAAGGAGAGGGGAGTGTTTATAAGGAGAGGGGAGTGTTTATACGGAGGAGAGTGTTTATAAGGAGAGGGGAGTGTTTATTCGGAGAGGGGAGTGTTTATATGGGGAGGGGAGTGTTTATAAGGAGAGGGAGAGGGGAATGTTTATACGGGGAGGGGAGTGTTTATACGGAGAGGGGTGATTATACGGAGAGGGGAGTGTTTATAAGGAGAGGGGAGTGTTTATATGGACGGGAGTGTTTATACGAGAGGGGAGTGTTTATACGGAGAGGGGAGTGTTTATAAGGAGAGGGGAGTGTTTACACGGAGAGGGGAGTGTTTACACGGAGAGGGGAGTGTTTACACGGAGAGGGGAGTGTTTACACGGAGAGGGGAGTGTTTATACGGAGAGGGGAGTGTTTATAAGGAGAGGGGAGTGTTTATATGGACGGGAGTGTTTATACGGAGAGGGGAGTGTTTATACGTAGAGGGGAGTGTTTATACGTAGAGAGGAGTGTTTATACGGAGAGGGGAGTGTTTATACGTAGAGGGGAGTGTTTATATGGAGAGGGGAGTGTTTATACGGGGAGTGTTTATACGGGGAGTGTTTTATACGGAGAGGGGAGTGTTTATACGGAGAGGGGAGTGTTTATACGGGGAGTGTTTATACGGAGAGGGGAGTGTTTATATGGACGGGAGTGTTTATACGGAGAGGGGAGTGTTTATATGGACGGGAGTGTTTATACGGAGGGGAGTGTTTATACGTAGAGGGGAGTGTTTATATGGAGAGGGGAGTGTTTATACGGGGAGTGTTTATACGGGGAGTGTTTTATACGGAGAGGGGAGTGTTTATACGGAGAGGGGAGTGTTTATACGGGGAGTGTTTATACGGAGAGGGGAGTGTTTATACGGAGAGGGGAGTGTTTATACGGAGAGGGGAGTGTTTATACGGAGAGGGGAGTGTTTATACGAAGAGGGGAGTGTTTATACGGGGAGTGTTTATACGGAGAGGGGAGTGTTTATACGGAGAGGGGAGTGTTTATACGGAGAGGGGAGTGTTTATACGGAGAGGGGAGTGTTTATACGGAGAGGGGAGTGTTTATACGAAGAGGGGTGATTATACGGAGAGGAGAGTGATTATACGGGGAGGGGAGTGTTTACACGGAGAGGGGAGTGTTTATACGAGAGTGTTTACACGGGGAGGGGAGTGTTTATAAGGAGAGGGGAGTGTTTATACGGGGAGTGTTTTTACGGAGAGGGGAGTGTTTATATGGACGGGAGTGTTTATACGGAGAGGGGAGTGTTTATACGGAGAGGGGAGTGTTTATACGGAGAGGGGAGTGTTTATACGGAGAGGGGAGTGTTTATACGGAGAGGGGAGTGTTTATACAGAGAGGGGAGTGTTTATACGGGGAGTGTTTATACGGAGAGGGGAGTGTTTATACAGAGAGGGGAGTGTTTATACGGGGAGTGTTTATACGGAGGGGAGTGTTTATACAGAGAGGGGAGTGTTTATACGGGGAGTGTTTATACGGAGAGGGGAGTGTTTATACGGGGAGGGGAGTGTTTATACGGAGAGGGGAGTGTTTATACGGAGAGGGGAGTGTTTATAAGGAGACGGGAGTGTTTATACGAGAGGGGAGTGTTTATACGGGGAGGGGAGTGTTTATACGAGAGGGGAGTGTTTATACGGAGAGGGGAGTGTTTATACGGGGAGTGTTTATATGAGAGGGGAGTGTTTTTACGGAGAGGGGAGTGTTTATACGGAGAGGGCAGTGTTTTTACGGAGAGGGGAGTGTTTATACGTAGAGGGGAGTGTTTATACGGAGAGGGGAGTGTTTATACGTAGAGGGGAGTGTTTATATGGACGGGAGTGTTTATATGGACGGGAGTGTTTATACGGGGAGGGGAGTGTTTATACGGAGAGGGGAGTGTTTATACGGAGAGGGGAGTGTTTATACGGAGAGGGCAGTGTTTTTACGGAGAGGGGAGTGTTTATACGTAGAGGGGAGTGTTTATACGGAGAGGGGAGTGTTTATACGTAGAGGGGAGTGTTTATATGGACGGGAGTGTTTATACGGGGAGGGGAGTGTTTATACGGAGAGGGGAGTGTTTATACGGAGAGGGGAGTGTTTTTACGGAGAGGGGAGTGTTTATACGTAGAGGGGAGTGTTTATACGTAGAGGGGAGTGTTTATACGTAGAGGGGAGTGTTTATACGGAGAGGGGAGTGTTTATACGTAGAGGGGAGTGTTTATACGGAGAGGGGAGTGTTTATACGGGGAGGGGAGTGTTTATACGGAGAGGGGAGTGTTTATACGGAGAGGGGAGTGTTTATACGGAGACGGGAGTGTTTATACGAGAGGGGAGTGTTTATACGGGAGGGGAGTGTTTATACGAGAGGGGAGTGTTTATACGGAGAGGGGAGTGTTTATACGGGGAGTGTTTATATGAGAGGGGAGTGTTTATAAGGAGACGGAGTGTTTATACGGGGAGGGGAGTGTTTATACGGGGAGGGGAGTGTTTATACGAGAGGGGAGTGTTTATACGGAGAGGGGAGTGTTTTTACGGAGAGGGGAGTGTTTATACGTAGAGGGGAGTGTTTATACGTAGAGGGGAGTGTTTATACGGAGGGGAGTGTTTATACGGAGAGGGTAGTGTTTATACGGAGAGGGGAGTGTTTATACGTAGAGGGGAGTGTTTATACGTAGAGGGGAGTGTTTATACAGAGAGGGGAGTGTTTTTACGGAGAGGGGAGTGTTTATACGGAGAGGGGAGTGTTTATACGGAGAGGGGAGTGTTTATACGGAGAGGGGAGTGTTTATACGTAGAGGGGAGTGTTTATACGGGGAGTGTTTATACGGAGAGGGGAGTGTTTATACGGAGAGGGGAGTGTTTATACAGAGAGGGGAGTGTTTATACGGGGAGTGTTTATACGGAGAGGGGAGTGTTTATACAGAGAGGGGAGTGTTTATACGGGGAGTGTTTATACGGAGAGGGGAGTGTTTATACGGGGAGTGTTTATACGGAGAGGGGAGTGTTTTTACGGAGAGGGGAGTGATTATAGAGAGAGGGGAGTGATTATACGTAGAGGGGAGTGTTTATACGTAGAGGGGAGTGTTTATACGTAGAGGGAGTGTTTATACGTAGAGGGAGTGTTTATACGTAGAGGGGAGTGTTTATACGTAGAGGGGAGTGTTTATACGTAGAGGGGAGTGTTTATACGTAGAGGGGAGTGTTTATAAGGAGAGGGGAGTGTTTATATGGACTGGAGTGTTTATACGGGAGTGTTTATACGGAGTGTTTATACGGAGTGTTTATACGGGGAGTGTTTATACGGAGAGGGGAGTGTTTATACGGAGAGGGGAGGGTTTATACGGAGAGGGGAGTGTTTATACGGAGAGGGGAGTGTTTATACGGAGAGGGGAGTGTTTATACGGAGAGGGGAGTGTTTATACGGAGAGGGGAGTGATTATAGAGAGAGGGGAGTGATTATATGGACGGGAGTGTTTATACGGGGAGTGTTTATACGGAGAGGGGAGTGTTTATACAGAGAGGGGAGTGTTTATACGTAGAGGGGAGTGTTTATACGGGGAGTGTTTATATGGGGAGTGTTTATACGGGGAGTGTTTATATGGACTGGAGTGTTTATACGGAGAGGGGAGTGTTTATACGGGGAGTGTTTATACGTAGAGGGGAGTGTTTATATGGACGGGAGTGTTTATATGGACGGGAGTGTTTATATGGACGGGAGTGTTTATACGGAGCGGGGAGTGTTTATACGGAGGGGAGTGTTTATACGGAGAGGGGAGTGTTTATACGGAGAGGGGAGTGTTTATACGGAGAGGGGGAGTGTTTATACGGAGAGGGGGAGTGTTTATACGGAGAGTGTTTATACGTAGAGAGGGAGTGTTTATACGGAGAGGGGGAGTGTTTATCCGGTGAGGGGGAGTGTTTATACGGAGGGGGGAGTTTTTTATAGGAGGGCGGAGTGGTTTATGCAAAGATGGGAGTGTCATACAGAGATTGGGAAGCACAAAGTGCGGGACTGATGATACAGCGCCAGAAGGTGACGCTGCTGGACGAGAGGGCACCTGATTCTACCTCTTATTTTTAGGCAGGGATTCATGTGATGTTTGATGTCCTCCCGAATGTCACCTGGCCGGACATGGTGAATATAACAGCACAAGTATTGAGGTGAGATACAGTCAAAGACAGGACCCTGCCGCATCCCCGGACTGATCCCTGCCGCGTCTCTGTCCCCTGGATTGAGCCCTGCCACGTCCCCGTCCCCCAGATTGAGCCCTGCCCCGTCCCCCGGATTGAGCCCTGCCGTGTCCCTGTCCCCCGGATTGAGCCCTGGAGCGTCCCCGGCCCCCGGACTGAGCCCTGCCGCATCCCCGGGCTGAGCCCTGCCGCGTCCCCGGACTGAGCCCTGCCGCGTCCCCGGACTGAGCCCTGAAAATTGTCCAATTGATCGAAAAACTAATCGGCCAACTAATTGATTATGAAAAAAATCGTTCGTTGTAGCCCTACTTCTATCGCTTATCACTCAAAAATAAAGATTATTGGCAAAGCACACAAAAAATCATGGGATTTATTCCTGGAGCCCTGCTTTTTATAGATGTGAAATTGTGCACGCATAGACTCACTCTATGATCAAGTCATTCTACAGCCCCCCCCCCCCATGGAAGGCTTCTGCGCCCACTGGCGGGCGGTACCACCCCATTGGGAAACACTGATCTATCCCCTCTTCAATACATTCTTGGGTATTAGAGGTTGTGCAAACAAGGCGTTCAGAATGAAGATCACCCAGGGAAATGTCCTTTGCTCAAAAAAATAACAGCAATCGCTCCTTGTAGTTTTTTTGGCACTAAACTGCGGAAGCTGAGCTCCTGACTCAGCGAAACGCGTCCTAATGTCGGCATTTTTTATTTTAACTTAATTTCAAGGTAGTTGAGCGGACAGGGTTAACGCTGTTCCTTGATTAAACCATTTTTGAGCAGCCGGTAATTGTTCTAATTTGCCCACTACAAGGAGCGATCTCTGTTATTTTGAGCATAGGACAGTTCCCTGGGTGATCTTCAGCCTGAACACCTTGAATGCACAACCTCTAAAACCCAAGAATGTATTGAAGAGGGGTCAGATGGTGAACCCTGCAAAATTTATCATCGCCCGCCTCAAGGACCGATACTAGTTGTAGCTGATTCTTGAGTTGATTTTTTTGTTTCACCGCGTGTCTACAATCTTCTCCATTCAACTGATCCATTAACGGGGAGATTCCCAGGAGCGACACGTGATGACGGGGAGATTCCCAGGAGCGATACGCAGTGGCGTAGCGTGGGTTGTCAGCGCCTGGGGCCAGCCAAGAATTGTGCGCCCCCCCAACCTGTGGACACGTTATCATGCCCTGATTCCCTTCCACCATTAGGACATTGAACCCCTTAACTGTGATACAACAACCACTCGGGATACTTGGTTACAGCCAAACAACATGGTATTCTAGGGTATAAACAGCCGCAGACTTGAAGTTGTGAAAATGAAAGGTCTTTTTATTCCAGCATAAACAAACACCACACTTGCCTTTGAATAACTATTGCAGGTGATTAAACAAAAAACTACAAAGGAAAACTAGGGATGCACCGATACCACTTTTTTCTAACACTGAGTACGAGTACTGATATTTTTTAAAAGTACTCACCGATACCGAGTACCGATACATTCATAGGCGTGCGCAGCCTATTGCATTAGGGTGTGCACCCAAAAGCTCAAACACAATATATATATATATAACGACACACACACACACCATTACCATGTGTATGCTTCAGGGGTTAAGCAACCTTCGATACCCAGACGTTTTGAAACTACATTTCCAATGAGTCTCAACTATCTTATATGTTATATGTTGCTCGGCCACTAATGGAGATATAGTTCCAAATGAGCTAGAGGACCAATGACCCCAGTATACATCATGTCACGTCAAAATGCTAGATCAAAAAATTTTAATTTGGATTTCGATCACATACAGCGTGTAAATTTATTTTACCACATTTTTTTCATCCAAAAGATTGTTAGGAATGTAATATGGCCCGTAGAATATATAACTAACGCTAGTGTCCATTAGTGATGTGCGTTTCGGAATTTTCACGAAATTTCCCGATTCGTGCATTCAGATTCGGACGACTTTCCGAAAATTTTCAGATCCAAAAACGGCAGATCTGAACAAAGTTTCGTGCCGAAACGAAAACTTTTCGGAATTTTCGCATGGACTAGAAATGTGTAAAATCGAAATTCATTTTCGTTCCATTCGTGATTTCGGCTCCATTCCTGATTTCGGTTCCATTTCAGTAATTTCAGACATCGTATTTATATCGCTGATTCTGTAATTAAATTTTGTATCATTCCCATCTCAATGTATCCTTCCTGGAAAACCAGAGAAATCTCAATGTATCCTTCCTGGAAAACCAGAGAAATCTCAATGTATCCTTCCTGGAAAACCAGAGAAATCTCAATGTATCCTTCCCGGGAAACCAGAGAAATCTGCGCCCGGGGCCACCGCCCCCCCCCCCACACACACACACACACTACGCCACTGACGATACGTGATGACGGGGAGATTCCCGGGAGCGATACGTGATGACGGGGAGATTCCCAGGAGCGATACGTGATTATGGGGAGATTCCCAGTAGCGATACGTGATGACTGGGAGATTCCCCGGAGCGATACGTGATGACGGGGAGATTCCCAGGAGCGATACGTGATGACGGGGAGATTCCCAGGAGCGATAAGTGATGACGGGGAGATTCCCGGGAGCGATACGTGATGACGAGGAGATTCCCGGGAGCGATACGTGATGACGGGGAGATTCCCAGGAGCGATAAGTGATGACGGGGAGATTCCCGGGAGCGATACGTGATGACGAGGAGATTCCCGGGAGCGATACGTGATGACGGGGAGATTCCCCGGAGCGATACGTGATGACTGGGAGATTCCCGGGAGCGATACGTGATGACGGGCAATGTGAGCCGGGTTTCTCCTGAATTACAATATTGTGTTGAAGGGGGAAGTTTGGTCGGGTCAATCTATGGGGAACATGTATATTTCATATGTGATCAACGATTATGTCCAATACCTTATTGATATTTACCTGAAGCCAATAAGTGATCAATAATATCAGCTGCTTTGAGCAATAAGAGGGTCTGTAACACTGGAACGAGGATCAATACCCCAATTACAGCAGCCCCCCCCAAGAGGGAACATAAGTAAAAATACCCACTAATGCTCTGTCATAGAACTGACATAGCGCTCCCCGCTTCAAACCCCAAGACTTATTTTCCTGGCAAAAACCCCAAAAGACACAGACATTTGCTTTGGAAAGACACTCAGGGTAATTCAAAGAGATTTGAAAACTCACAGCACATTCTATGACTTTTCGTTCTCTTCAATTCGGTTCCTTTTGCCGATCCCATTTCAGTGACCCTGCGGTGTATTCAGCAAACAGCACAGGGTCCCCGAATTGCAGGGAAAAGTCACCGCAAACTCGACGAAAACGAACCGCAAAACCCGGTGAATGCACGCCGAAAACCCTCAAAAACATCTGGATTAACCAGTCGAAAAATCCGAACAGGAGCCGATCACACGCAGCGAATCAGCCGAGACCAGAAGAGACAGTGAATAAATTAGCAAAACAGTTTGTGTGAATGTTTGAAAATGAAACGCTGTTTGCAAAGAAACTACTGAGCGAAAATGTCTGAAATTTACATATGAGGTCCAGGGAATGATAATAAAGAGGGCTGTTACAGAAAAAGTAAGTAAACGTAATTTTTTTTTTTAAAAAAATCTATAAATAAAGAGACTCTTTACTGCATAATTTTATAATCAACGGTTTATTAAATATTGAATTAAAACGGGAATATTTTTAACATTGAAGCCTATGGGATTCTCCTGAATAAACCTGTCGAATTAAACCACCGAATGGCAGGGCATTAGGGGAACCTTTCACTGCTGGTTTGTGTTCTCTGAATAGCCGAAGCAGTGCTTCTCTATGGGGATTTCACTGCCCTCGAACAGGCACCGAACAGGCACCGTATGGGCAGGCAATTCGCGTAGGATTTGGTGAATTGTCTGCTCTCTGGATAGCCAAATGGCCAGGAAAGGTAACCGAACGCTGATTTTCAGCGTTCGGTTACCTTTCTCAAGCAATTCGGAGCTCTTTGAATTACCCTGTTTATGTTCATTTATATTGCGTGGCGTGATTTTAAATGTATTGTAAATTGCTTCGCTTTAGTTACTGTATGTGAATGGGTACTTGGAGATGTGTTTTAAAGATGCAACCTGAAGCAATGTTCAATGCCCTCTTTTGTGTGGAATGTTTGAGTAATGTGTCATTATGCAAGATTGCTTTTCTCTTTGTTATCTGGTTAAGGAATCAGGAGTCTGGGACAGTGTTTGACTGCAAAGGTAATCTGATGTATTGGAACAATAGATTATGTAAATGATGTGTGATATGAAGGCTAAGGAATGTTTACTGTTAATATCTAACATAATGTTCGTCATTTGGTTTATGCAAATTATAACTGTTGGACCTGGGCATAAATAGTGGTGTTTCTCAATAAAAGAGAGATTCCGGTTTTGAACATACAGCTTGTCTGGTGTCTCATTCAGGGTACCCACTCTCACCCTCAGAAGGCACAGAGCGGCCTTCTGGAAATTCAAAGAGGCTCCAAGGCAGAGGATCAGACCAAGCGGGTCTGGAGCTACAGATCAAGCTGCTCGAGGTACTGAGTTTTGAGCAACTCAGCTACCCGGGCTGATCTTGGTAAGGGGGTGTCTGGAGAGCCAGGACAGGCGGAAGGAGTGAGATTCCCGTCACATTGGCTGGCAGTGGTGTGGATAGAGGCTCTCCAATACCAAAGCACCCTGAGATGGCCAATGAGGACTTGCTGCAATGTGTGAGTGAGGAGGATTGGGGAACTGATGAGAAGCTTCCCCCGGGCTATGTGTTCCGCTGTCCTGGCCCAGCATGGATACGCATTAAGGGGGGGAGACAATTATGGCAGTCCACAGGCTTTCAGACATGCGGAATTGTGCAGCATCCAGGGGCGCTACCTGGACGTGTATGAGGACTCTGCATTTTGGCCCGTGCTGAAGGGACTCGCGTCTGAGGAATGGGCACTCGAAATGGACTTAAACATTTTGCAGACTGCAGCCCAGCTACAAGTCCCCGAGACCCCTGGAGGAAGCCCCCCACACCAGCCAGCGGGAAGAGGAAGAAAAAGAGGGGAGGCAGAGCAGAGGGAAACTCCGTCACAGCCCGGGAATTACAGCACTAAGCCATCTTCCAGCGGGCAGTATCAGGGCACTGGAGAGACTAAAACCCAGGCTGTTCCTCTCATGAAAGATGGGGCCACAAAGACCATGGACAATCTGGTCAGCTCGTTACAGGCTGACTTGCATGATGGTCGGGCAGAGCTATTGGCCCTGGCAGAGACATTACAGGACCATCAGGATTAACTGCGAACTGTCAAGGAAGAGAGAGATGGTTGCTGCACGGAAGTGAGAGAACAGTCAGCAACCATACAAAAATTGTCGGCCCAGCTGCAGGCCTGCGAGGACTCTGACTAAACCCTACACACGGAGCTCAGTGGTGCTCAGGCGCAGATAGCGGAGCTGGAGCGCAACTCCCGTGTAATGATCAAGCAGCTAGAGGCCGAGCGGCGAACTGGAGCTACTCTACACGCAGAGGTGACCACTTGCCAGGTTCATCTGGAGCTCTGCGAGCAGGAATTAGAGCGGACACAGCTCTCCTGGGATACTATTCAGGCATGGGCCTGTGAGCAGGAGGAGGAGATACAGCTGCTCCAGAACCAGCTACTAGAAGCAGACGCAGCTCGAAGGAGAGCCTCGCTCAAACCAAGGCAAGCGAGATGGAGGTGAGCCAACTGAGACACCAACTAGGTGTATTGGAGCAGGAGCACCAGGGCACTGTCAGCCACCTGCGGGCTGAGCTTGAAGGGGACACGAGCACAGTGCCAACAGCTCCAACATGAGTTGTCCCTGGCACAAGCTGCCAGCACCCATGTGCCCACCACGGAGGAGAGCAGCACAACAGGGAGTCAAGTCATTGCCCCTGTTATATTTTGCATAGAGGCGCAATTGTACCCAGTGTTGCTGGAGGTGGATGCTGTGCTTGTATCAGAGTGTGCCTTGTCTCCGACGAAGATGGAGACCCCCCAGTACTTCACCACTATGAACCAAGGTGCCGCCAGAGAGGGGACCTATTCTCGCCTGCCTAGGAGACCAGCAGGACTGGTGACCGACCACCTGAGAAGTTACCGAGGTCCTGGGCCAAGGAAAAATTGCACCCCTTTGGGATTGTGGAGATGGGTTTGGGGTGGGCCCCTTTTTAAATGTTTGGGAGTGGGCAGCAGCAGAAGGAGAGACTGGGGACTGTGAACACAGAGTGGGTTCTGTTCTTGGGTCTGCAGAGGTGCCCTGGAGAAAGATGTGGGGGAGGAATCCCAGTGTGCTAGCAAATGTTTTAGGTCTGTGGACTGGGGTGGCCTGTTGCCTAGTGCACTGGACAAGAGGGATGGCTTGCCTCTGACCCCAGGACAATGGACCAATGTATGGACTATTGTGTCATGGAGCTGACGCAACGCTCCATGCTTCAAATCCCAAGAGACTTTATGTTCAATTGTATTGTGTGATTTTAAATATATTTTACATCGGTTTTAGTTTAAATTAGTTTAGTGTAAAATGGCGTAACGTTAGTTTTAAATATACTTATATTCCTGTAGGTAAATGTGTTTCTGTATAGCCAGTAAACAAGCTTTACTGCTGTGTAATTTATGCAACAGGGCTTTTCCCCTTATCTGGCTGCATGTTTAATTCAAGAAGTCTGTGATAGTGTTTGTCTTTATTCTGATGTGTTGGAACAATGGATTATGTAAATGTTGTGTGAGCTAAAGGCGAAAGAATGTAAAGAATGTTTATTGTTAATACCCATCTGACATAATGTAATTGGCATATTGGTAGGACGAGGTGCGTCATTTGTGCAAATTATGACTGTTGGATTTCAGCATAAATGGTGGTGTTTTTGTTTATTAAAAGTCAGAACTCTCAGACTGAGACAGAGAGAGAATCCTGTTTTAAAGCATACAGCCGCGTCTGGTGTTTCATTCAGCGACGCTACACTACACTATCACCCTCAGAAGGTACCGAGCGGGCTTCTGGAAATACCTAACGGCTCCAGGACAGAGGAACAGAAGCAGGCGGGTCAAGCTGCTCGAGGCACTGAGGACAGCGCTCCCAGTAGCCTGGCTGACCGCAACGAAGGGGTGTCTGGAGAGTCAGGACAGGCGGAAGAGAACGGTTCCGTCACATATTGCTCCAACAACCCCTAGTCAACCAGTTGGGGTCCAACTGTGGTCGTCGGACTCCTTTGGGGAGGGGGAGATATGTCATGGAACTGACAGTGCTCCCCGCTTCAAACCCCAAGACTTTTATTTTCCTGGCGAAAACCCCAAAAGACACAGACATTTGCTTTGGAAAGACTTTATGTTCATTTATATTGTGTGCGTGATTTAAATGTCTTGTAAATTGCTTCGCTTTAGTTTTAAATGTACTTTTATTACTGTATGTGAATGATAACTTGCAGATGTGTTTTAAAGATGCAACCTGAAGCAATGTTCAATGCCCTCTTTTGTGTGGAATGTTTGAGTAATGTGTGATTATGCAAGATTGCTTTTCTCTTTGTCTGTTATCTGGTTAAGGAGTCATGAGTCTGGGGCAGTGTTTGACTTTAATCTGATCTATTGGAACAATAGATTACGTAAATGATGTGTGATATGAAGGCTAAAGAATGTTTACTGTAAATATCTGACAATGTAATTAGAGTTTTAGTAGGTCAATGTTCGTCATTTGGTTTATGCAAATTATAACTGTTGGACCTGGGCATAAATAGTGGTGTTTTTTTCAATAAAAGTCTCAGGGCTCTATTACATTCTCTGCGCAATTGTGCTTGCGCAGCGCAATTTTTCTTTGTGCACGAAAAAAAAACGTGAGCGCGCGAAAATTTACGTGGTATTACGATCCGAGCACATTTTTTCATCCTTCAAGATTTTTCATGCGCAAATCCGACGCGCAAAGCTGTTCACAAATGAACGTTGCGTGCAGGAATCGGTGGGCAGACTGTTTTTTCACGGGATTCAGCCATTCAGAATTAAGAACCACCATTTTCCAAAGCTTGGTTGTTGCGCCTGTCAAAGTCAATCTGCGTATATGTGCTGCAGCCAAAAATTATTTAAACAATTTATAAATTTTATTGTTTGGGTATGTGTAGAATGTGTAACTGTACTGTGCATAATTTTTTTTTTCGTGCTGGTGTATTTGGGTTCGGCCACAACGATCAAATTTACAGTTACCACCTGCTTTTCAAAGACGTTAGAAAAATTTGCGCAAACGTCGTTCGTACGACGTTGCGCAAAGATTGTAATACCATCTGCTAGACTTGTGCACCGATTTTTTTTTTTTCGATTCAGTTCGTTCGGATCTTTTAAATTTTCGTTTCTGCTCGTTTCGGCCAATTTCAATTTTGGTTCCGTTCGCTTCGGCTCATTTTTCGTATCGACTTTTTTTTCGTGATTTCGGAAATTTTCGGGGTTTTCGGAACGTCTGTTCTCCTCGTTTCAAAGTGTCTATTCGTTTTGATGCGCCGGATATGCCTCAACTGCTGCTCCTCCCGTGTCTTTAGGTCGGACCAGCGCTTTCGGAGCTAGTCCTTCGACCGGTCCTGGCCAAAATTTGCAAGGAGGGTGGTGCGGGCCTTATCAAGGATGTGGTCCCACCTCACATTATTTTTCCTGCTGTAAGGGCCCTTACGGCAGTCGTAGTCCGACTTTTCAAATATGCGGACCAGCTCCACCATCTCCTCAAAACTCCTATTGCTGGCCCGCTTCTTTCTGGGGGTCTCTGGGGTGGAAGGGGATGATAAAGCCGATCGGGAGTCCTCTCTTTCAGGCTGAGCCATGATGGGATGGCAAGAAATAAAGTTTGGCCTGTGCTAAAAATCGAAAATATCGCCAAGGATCCGTAAAGTTTACGACAGGGACAGGCCGGAGCATGGCTTTACCAACGATACCAAGCATGACCATGTTACGTTAAAAGAAAAAATTCTAAAAAATAAAATAAGAAAATAAACCGCTTTTTTGTTTGTTTGTTTTGTAAATGTAGCAATATTGTTCTCATTTCAATTATAATGTGAACACTGATGCTGCACTAACAATTTTTGTATACGGTGCGTTTGTAAAAAAAAAAATCGCATAATTTTCCCCCAAAAATATGTAACGAGTCCCCATTTCTAATTTTTTTTAACAAGCGCACCCCATAGAAAATATAACCGCAAACGCTCGCATGTTAAAAAAACACTTTACACATTGTAAATTATTGAAAATTCTAATTTTATTGCATTTTTTGTTATAATATACAGACAGGTCATGACGTATACATATAATAATGACATATTATGAATCTGCCGAGTCTGACGGAAAGAACGATATATAACATGTCTTTTTTCAGTTTTTTTAAATCATTTTATTTGTTCTGGGTTTTTTTTCATTTCAGATAATTTTGAAAAACTTTTTTTCCGTTTTTAAAACCTTTTGTTCTGGTTTTATTTTAAAGTCAGACCATTCGGGTCAGTTTTTTTTTTTTTTTTAAATCGTTTTGTTCTTTTCTTTCCGTTTTAATCTGATTAAATAAAGTTGTGCAATGCAAATTCATAAGAAAAAAAGATCTTTATTTAATAAAAAAACAATAGAATCGACAGAATTATCGTATTGACAGAAATATCCGATCAATGGGAATGAATCAGCGATATAACCGAAATTACCGAAATGGAGCCGAAATCACGAATGGAACGAAAATGAATTCCAATTTTACACATTTCTAGTCCATTCGAAAATTCCGAAAAGTTTTCGTTTCGGCTCGGAATTTTTTTGGGATCTGCTGTTTTTCGGATCCGATCCAATACGGAAAATTGTCCGAATCCGAATACACGAATCGGGAAATTTCCTGAAAATCCCGAAACGCACATCCTTACCATCCACATACCGGCGCACGAACGCATTTGCGCTCACAATGTTATGTATAGGATGCGCGCACGAATTTACATTTGTGCAGGGTCAATCGCGGTAGATGATTACGCGCATCATCTGCGCTAACGTCGCAATACGACGTTCTGCGCAAATGGTTTTGCACTCCCGCAAATGCGCATTTGCGCGTGTGCAAAACAAATGCGCGAAGAATGTAATAGGGTCCTCAGATTCCTGTTTGAACATACAGCTTGTCTGGTGTCTCATTCAGGGTACCCACTCTCACCCTCAGAAGGCACAGAGCGGCCTTCTGGAAAGTCAAAGAGGCTCCAAGGCAGAGGATCAGACCCAGCAGGTCTGGAGCGGTGGATCAGGCTGCTCGAGGCACCGAGTTCCGAGCAACCCAGCGGCCGGGGCTGAGAGGGCTGATCTGGGTAAGGGGGTGTCTGGAGAGCCAGGACAGGCGGAAGGAGCGGATTTCCGTCACTTGCTTCAAATAAAAATTTTCAATACTTCAAATAATTTTTATTTTGTTTTTTCTGGATCACTGTGGCCAGATTTACTCCATCCTGTCTATTACTCACGGCCTGTATTGGGGGGCCATGCTCACCGTGTAGCCTGAGCCCCCCCCTTGCCGAGGTTTAGTTTCTTTTATAGAATATACACAGGTTTATTTCTGCTCCTGTTGTCACAATTTCCATCTTTCAGCATAAACGAGACCGAGGGCACCCTCTCTGACAACTCTGAAACCCTGCACATACCGGTGCTGCACTCCATCAATGTCATCACTAAGGGGTCTGTATAAACTGCGTGTGCTCTATGTGTGCTGTGCATGTGATGCTCCTGTATTCTCAGCATGTGTACTGCGCACCTCTCTCCTGCGTGTCTCCCAGCCCCGCCGCACACCCCTCTCCTGTGTGTCTCCAGCCGCGCACCCCTCTCCTGCGTGTCTCCCGCCGCCCCTGCCGCGCACCTCTCCCGTGTGTCTCCTGCCGCCCCGCCGCGCACCCCTCTCCTGCGTGTCTCCCGCCGCCCCTGCCGCGCACCTCTCCCGTGTGTCTCCTGCCGCCCCGCCGCGCACCCCTCTCCTGCGTGTCTCCCACTCGCCGCCGCGCGCCCCTCTCCCACTCGCCGCCGCGCGCCCCTCTCCCACTCGCCGCAGCGCGCCCCTCTCCCACTCGCCGCCGCGTGCCCCTCTCCTGCCTCTCCCACTTGCCGCTGCGCTTCCCTCTCCCGCCGTGCTTCCCTCTCCCGCCGTGCTTCCCTCTCCCGCCGCGCTTCCCTCTCCTGCCTCTCCCACCCGCCGCCGCACACCCCTCTCCAGCCTCTCCCACTTGCCGCTGCGCTTCCCACTCGCCGCCGCGCGTCCCTCTCCCACTCGCCGCCGCGCGTCCCTCTCCCACTCGCCGCCGCGCGTCCCTCTCCCACTCGCCGCCGCGCGTCCCTCTCCCCTCTCCCGCCTCTCCAACTTGCCGCCGCGCGCCCCTCTCCCGCCTCTCCCACTCGCCGCCGCGCGTCCCTCTCCCACTCGCCGCCGCGCGTCCCTCTCCCACTCGCCGCCGCGCGTCCCTCTCCCACTCGCCGCCGCGCGTGCCTCTCCCACTCGCCGCCGCGCGTGCCTCTCCCACTCGCCGCCATGTGCCCGCCTCTCCCACGCGTCCCTCTCCCGCCTCTCCCATGCGTCCCTCTCCCACTCCCCGCCGCATTTCCCTCTCGCCGCCGCGCACATCGTAACGTTGCATTTCTTGTGGCTCCACAGACTGGAGAAATCCACCAAATATGTCACTTTCAGTGATTTGGATCATCGCCACGTTCTGACGCACGTTTACCAGGTGATGATGTCACAGATGCTCAGAGACATTTTTAAATGAGACTCCGCCTCCTGCGCTGCCTGTTTAACCCCTGCTTCATGCAGAGTGAAGTTGCTGCTTTTTTGTCGGTAACTTCAGCGTTTTTTCCGGCTCTGCTGAGTTTGGAATATGAAGTTGTCAGACTGTGGGGGGAGGGGGGTATATTAACCCTTCATCGTCCTGTGATCCCTTAACACTTCCCGTGTCTCTGAGCGGCTGATCTTCATTAATGTCGCACTGGGAGAGGTCTGGGTCTCGTTATGCAGGTTCCGGGTCCCCAGCTTGGTGGATACATTGTTTCTTGGGCTCTGGATTGATGATGTCATCATTTCCTTTCATTATTCCCCGTCTGATTGGTCTTCGCTGTAGATTAAGAACCTGGAGGTGGGAGGTTTCCCGGTCAATGTGAAGGTCCGTGTCCAGCATTCCCAGCCTGACGGGCTGCTGTGGGACGAGTATGGCGTCTTCATGGTGAGTGCGCGCTCCGCGCTGCGCGCAGACCGCCGGATACCAGGCTTTTGCATTGACGAGGTTCTGTGCTTTCAGGACCCGCAGAGACCTTGTGATCTTGTGCCCCCGAATGCCAGACCCCCACGCAGCAGCCAGAGGGTACGTCACGGGGCTCCCGCACCACCACCCCACCCCCCCCCCCGGATACGGACTGTGCCAAAACAGAGCCGGGTTACTCCGAGTCTGCCCGCTGCGAGAGAACGGAGCGCTCGGAAACGTTTGTGTGTCTGTCTCTGTGTCTGTTTGTCTCTGTGTCTGTCTGTGTGTCTCTCTGTGTGTGTGCATGTGTGTTGTGGTTTTTTTTAGGACAATTTAGTAATTTAAAAGACTTGTTTATGGTCGAGAGATGAATAGATCCCCTTCCCCCCCTCCCTTCCCCCCTCCCTTCCCCCTCCCTTCCCCCCTCCCTTCCCCCTCCCTTCCCCCCTCCCTTCCCCCTCCCTTCCCACTTCCCCTCCTCCCCCTTCCCTCTCCCCGTCTCCCCCTTTCCCCCTTGTGCTGGTGTCTCACCTGTAGCTTGGCCACTACTGTATGAAGCGTGATGTCACACACTGATGTCATCTGCAGGAATTCCTGTGCATTGTGAAAAACCTTAATGAGACCAACATCCACGTGACCGGGAATCTGAGTGCCACCCAGGCCTGGAAGGTAAAAAGAGCGCAGCAAGTGCGTCAAACTGCGCCGAGTGCGTCAAACCATGTTGAGTGCAAGAAACCGCGGCGAATGCAAGAAACCGCGCGAATGCATGTAACGAGTGAATGAAACCGTGCTGAATGCACATAACGAGTGAATGAAACCGCGCTGAATGCACATAACGAGTGAATGAAACCGCGCCGAATGCACATAACGAGTGAATGAAACCGCGCCGAATACATGGAACGAGTGAACGAAACACGTGAACATGTCCACATGTCTCCTCCAGAGTCCCGTGTCCGTCTTCATTAACAGCTCTGTGACCATCCAGTATGATGAGAAGCGATACCACAGCGACACGGACAGCTTCCACAGGACACAGGTAGCCCTGAGCGTGGGATCAACGCGAGGCTCTTATAAAGAGGTTTTAATGTCACGGATCCCTCTGTCCACCCCCGGAATCCAGGCTCCTCTCAGCGGCTCAGGCCACACCTGTCTTTTTAACCCGCTATCCTCCATGCTGCTCCATATTCACAGCCAAGAGGAGAAGTGAATATGGAGCTGAGCAATATCCATGTGACTCCTCATAGGGAGAATGATGGTGCCAGGCACAGACTGACCCATCATGCACTTCCTGAGGGCCTGGGTGGGGGAGGCCTTGCTGCCCCTCCAGTTCCAGGATGTGCGTGGGGTGTCACAGGAATTCCCTCCCCAGCATGGGGGACGTTTCGTGCACGTCCTGTTCTATCCCTGCTCTGTGCTGATCTGGCTCTGTGCAGCGGCTGACGTGAAGGATGTGGGTCCGGCTCTTGCGCGCGATGACATCACAAACTGGGATCCCCCCCCACCGTATTTTATATAGACTTTTATATTTAACTTGTTATTAAAGTAAAGTTTTATTGTTGTGGATTCTATGATACCCTCATACACACCGCACATTACTGTGAGTTTTATTGCTGTGGATTCTGTGATACAGTAATGTGCGGTGTGTATGAGCGTATCACAGAATCCACAGCAATAAAACTCACAGTAATGTGCGGTGTGTATGAGCGTGAGTTTTATTGCTGTGGATTCTGTGATACGCTCATACACACCGCACATTACTGTGAGTTTTATTGCTGTGGATTCTGTGATACGCTCATACACACCGCACATTACTGTGAGTTTTATTGCTGTGGATTCTGTGATACGCTCATACACACTGTACATTACTGAGTTTTATTGCTGTGGATTCTGTGATACAGTAATGTGCAGTGTGTATGAGCGTGAGTTTTATTACTGTGTAGCTCTGATACAGTAATGTGCGCTGTGTATGAGCACATTACTGTGAGTTTTATTGAGGTGCATTCTGTAAGGTGCCGTATGTAAAAGTGCATCTTAAGAAGCTGCTGATCACTTTTCAGGTTTCTGTTTGCCTCAGGGCTCTCTGTGCCGCGGCGCAGTCTTAGCTGCAATGAGTGGGTGACGTTGGCTGCGACAGAGCGGTGGCCATTTGTCAGTCTGGAGGGGGCACAATGGATTCCCCCAAATCGCTTTTGGGCCTGAAAGGATTTTCTTCACAAATTTCGAAAAATTTATTGAGTTAGAAAATAAACTATTAAAAATATAGATGTTTGGGTTGAATGGGTGTGAGGTTTGGGTTGAATGGGTGTGAGGTTTGGGTTGAATGGGTGTGAGGTTTGGGTTGGATGGGTGTGAGGTTTGGGTTGGATGGGTGTGAGGTTTGGGTTGGATGGGTGTGAGGTTTGGGTTGGATGGGTGTGTGGGGTGTGAGGTTTGGGTTGGATGGGTGTGAGGTGTGGGGTTGGATGGGTGTGGGGTTGGATGGGTGTGAGGTGTGGGGTTGGATGGGTGTGGGGTGTGAGGTTTGGGTTGGATGGGTGTGAGGTGTGGGTTGGATGGGTGTGAGGTGTGGGTTGGATGGGTGTGAGGTGTGGGGTTGGATGGGTGTGAGGTGTGGGGTTGGATGGGTGTGGGGTTGGATGGGTGTGGGGTTGGATGGGTGTGGGGTTGGATGGGTGTGGGGTTGGATGGGTGTGAGGTGTGGGTTTGGATTGGATGGGTGTGAGGTTTGGGTTGGATGGGTGTGAGGTGTGGGTTTGGATTGGATGGGTGTGAGGTTTGGGTTGGATGGGTGTGAGGTTTAGGTTGGATGGGTGTGGGTTTGGGTTGGATGGGTGTGAGGTGTGGGGTTGGATGGGTGTGGGGTTGGATGGGTGTGAGGTGTGGGGTTGGATGGGTGTGAGGTGTGGGGTTGGATGGGTGTGAGGTTGGATGGGTGTGAGGTGTGGGTTTGGATTGGATGGGTGTGAGGTTTGGGTTGGATGGGTGTGAGGTTTAGGTTGGATGGGTGTGAGGTGTGGGGTTGGATGGGTGTGAGGTGTGGGGTTGGATGGGTGTGAGGTGTGGGGTTGGATGGGTGTGGGGTTGGATGGTGTGGGGTTGGATGGGTGTGCGGTGTGGGGTGGATGGGTGTGGGGTTGGATGGGTGTGAGGTGTGGGTTTGGGTTGGATGGGTGTGGGTTTGGGTTGGATGGGTGTGAGGTGTGGGGTTGGATGGGTGTGGGGTTGGATGGGTGTGAGGTGTGGGGTTGGATGGGTGTGGGGTTGGATGGGTGTGAGGTGTGGGGTTGGATGGGTGTGAGGTGTGGGGTTGGATGGGTGTGAGGTGTGGGGTTGGATGGGTGTGAGGTGTGGGGTTGGATGGGTGTGAGGTGTGGGGTTGGATGGGTGTGAGGTGTGGGTTTGGATTGGATGGGTGTGAGGTTTGGGTTGGATGTGTGTGAGGTTTGGGTTGGATGGGTGTGAGGTGCGGGGTTGGATGGGTGTGAGGTGCGGGGTTGGATGGGTGTGCGGTGCGGGGTTGGATGGGTGTGCGGTGTGGGGTTGGATGGGTGTGCGGTGTGGGGTTGGATGGGTGTGGGTTTGGGTTGGATGGGTGTGAGGTGTGGGGTTGGATGGGTGTGAGGTGTGGGGGTTGGGTTGGATGGGTGTGAGGTGTGGGGTTGGGTTGGATGGGTGTGAGGTGTGGGTTTGGGTTGGATGGGTGTGAGGTTTGGGTTGGATGGGTGTTGTGACGGAATGGAGTGTCCGCCTGCGGTCCTGCTCCTATCTGACCCCCTTGATGGTGTCCGGCCCGACTACCGAGTGGCTCGGCACTCGGCGTCTCGAGCAGCCTGATCTACCGACCTCTTGCTGGTGTGGAGGTGGCTGCTGGGCTGACTTGAGGCTCCTTTTCCTGGGATAGACGTGATGTAGAAGGCCGCTGAGTGCCTTCTAGGTGCAATGTGATATTCCCTGGAAGAACTCACCAGACGAAGCTGTATGACTTCAAAACAGAAAGTGATTTATTGGTTTGGGCAGCTCCTTTTATACACACAACACAAAGACATGTCCAGACTTGAATGCCCTCATACAATACAGGATACATGTTAATACATCACACTCTAATTAAAACCACACCAGTAAAACCACATCTAGACATGAAATAAAATGTCCATACACTTAAACGCACAACCGAAATATAAAAGGAAAAAATGATCTTTAAAACTGAGTTTTTAGTCACGCGGCTCGCTGGAAGGAGTGCTCTGGTCCATTCCGTGACAGGTGTGAGGTTTGGGTTGGATGGGTGTGAGGTTTGGGTTGGATGAGTGTGAGGTTTGGGTTGGATGGGTGTGAGGTTTGGGTTTGGGTTGGATGGGTGTGAGTTTTGGGTTGGATGGGTGTGGGTTTGGGTTGGATGGGTGTGAGGTGTGGGTTGGATGGGTGTGAGGTGTGGGTTGGATGGGTGTGAGGTGTGGGTTGGATGGGTGTGAGGTGTGGGTTGGATGGGTGTGAGGTGTGGGTTTGGGTTGGATGGGTGTGGGTTTGGGTTGGTTGGGTGTGAGGTTTGGGTTGGTTGGGTGTGAGGTTTGGGTTGGTTGGGTGAGGTGTGGGTTTGGGTTGGATGGGTGTGAGGTTTGGGTTGGATGGGTGTGAGGTTTGGGTTTGGGTTGGATGGGTGTGAGGTGTGAGTTTTGGGTTGGATGGGTGTGGGTTTGGGTTGGATGGGTGTGAGGTGTGGGTTGGATGGGTGTGAGGTGTGGGTTGGATGGGTGTGAGGTGTGGGTTGGATGGGTGTGAGGTGTGGGTTGGATGGGTGTGAGGTGTGGGTTTGGGTTGGATGGGTGTGGGTTTGGGTTGGTTGGGTGTGAGGTTTGGGTTGGTTGGGTGTGAGGTTTGGGTTGGTTGGGTGAGGTGTGGGTTTGGGTTGGATGGGTGTGAGGTGTGGGTTTGGGTTGGATGGGTGTGAGGTGTAGGTTGGATGGGTGTGAGGTCTGAGGTTTGGGTTGGATGGGTGTGAGGTGTGGGTTTGGGTTGGATGGGTGTGAGGTGTGGGTTTGGGTTGGATGGGTGTGAGGTGTGGGTTGGATGGGTGTGAGGTGTGGGTTGGATGGGTGTGAGGTGTGGGTTGGATGGGTGTGTGGTGTGTGGGTTGGATGGGTGTGTGGTGTGAGGGTTGGATGAGTGTGTGGTGTGAGGTTTGGGTTGGATGGGTGTGAGGTTTGGGTTGGATGGGTGTGAGGTTTGGGTTGGATGGGTGTGAGGTGTGGGTTTGGGTTGGATGGGTGTGAGGTGTGGGTTTGGGTTGGATGGGTGTGAGGTGTCGCATTCTGTGGGAATGGCACAACAGGGACCCAATTATTTGTCAGTCTGTCCCTGGATGGTGCCGCAGTGGGTGGATATTGTAGTGTGACATGATTTGTTTTGAGCTTGGGGTGCACGGGCCCAGAGATGTGTTTGGGAGGTGCAGGCCTGATGTTCTATATTATTTCCCTGCCCTCTCCTATGTTGAAGTCGCCCCGTGCCTGTAGGTTGCAGAGTGTTTGTGTAATCTGTGTTATGTGTGAATAATGCGATTGTCTGTCTGCTGATGATAGGTTACTGTGTGGGTCACATTTAGTCTTTTCCCGCTCCCCATATCTGGAATTTCCCATTGGCCGCTGGGCTCCGCCGGACACTGTATATTCTATTTCATTGAAGGTTCAGCCGCTGTAGCTGCCTGTGAAACCTCCAGGTCTGCGTGCCGCCTCATTGCTGCGGCTGCTATCATTGCTCTTTACATGTACCTGTCCTTAAATTTCAGCTAAGGGCTGGAGACGGCACAAAAGCCTGCTGGGGAGAGTGCGGGGGTCCGGGCCGGTGAGGAAGCGGGATTAATAGATGTGACCCGGTCGTGTCACTGAGATCTGTTACAGTTAAGATGTCACTGCAGGTTTCCTCTCTCCCGGTGACACGAGCAGGGGGCACGTCAGGGTGAGCAGCAGGCGAGAGCTGCCTTCACAGACTTTTAAACCTTCCCGGAGATTTGATGTTTGTGATTTTTGTGCGTTTTCTTGACCTTTGCAATGGACGCGTCTCTTCCGCAAGGAGGATAGATTGTTGCAGTTGGAGCAATAAGCCCTGAACCTTCTCATGGACTCTTGGCCTGTGCTTTCTGCCCCTGTAGATACAGACACGCGTGGATCTCCTGGTTCCCCCCAATCACCTGCTTTACATTATCGTGAGCAGTGTAGGGGGGGGCGTCTTGCTGCTCATCATCTGCGTGATCCTATACAAGGTACATGACTGCTCAGGGGGCTCACAGTTCTGGACCAGGACTGGACGATTGATGGGGCGGGGGCAAGTAGAAGTGGGGTCGGGGGTTATGGGTGGAGCTGTCTGTATCGGGATGGGGTGAGGGCAGGTAGAGGTGGGGTTGGTGGTAGAGGTGTGGGCAGGGGATTATAGGTGGTGGGGATGGGGTGGGGCAGGTAGGTGTGGGCGAGGCCAGGTAGAGGTTGGGGGATTATAGGTGGTGGGGATGGGGCGGGGCAGGTAGGTGTGGGTGGGGCCAGGTAGAGGTGGGGGATTATAGGTGGTGTTTATTAGGCAGGTAGAGGTGTGAGCATGTAGAGGTGTGGGCGGGGGATTATAGGTGGTGTTGATGGGGCGGGGGCAGGTAGAGGTGGGGTTGGGATTATAGGTTGTGCTGATGGGGCGGGGGCAGGTAGAGGTGGGGTTTGGGGATTATAGGTGCTGCTGATGGGGCGGGGCAGGTAGAGGTGGGGTTTGGGGATTATAGGTGCTGCTGATGGGGCGGGGCAGGTAGAGGTGGGGTTTGGGGATTATAGGTGGTGCTGATGGGGCGGGGCAGGTAGAGGTGGGCTCGGGGGGATTATAGATGGTGCTGATGGGACGGGGCAGGTAGAGGTGGGCTTGGGGATTATAGGTGCTGCTGATGGGGCGGGGGCAGGTGGGGTTGGGATTATAGGTGGTGCTGATGGGGCGGGGGCAGGTAGAGGTGGGGTTTGGGGATTATAGGTGGTGCTGATGGGGCGGGGGCAGGTAGAGGTGGGCTCGGGGGGGATTATAGATGGTGCTGATGGGACGGGGCAGGTAGAGGTGGGCTTGGGGATTATAGGTGCTGCTGATGGGGCGGGGGCAGGTGGGGTTGGGATTATAGGTGGTGCTGATGGGGGGGCAGGTAGAGGTGGGGTTTGGGGATTATAGGTGGTGCTGATGGGGCGGGGGCAGGTAGAGGTGGGGTTTGGGGATTATAGGTGCTGCTGATGGGGCGGGGGCAGGTGGGGTTGGGATTATAGGTGGTGCTGATGGGGCGGGGGCAGGTAGAGGTGGGGTTTGGGGATTATAGGTGGTGCTGATGGGGCGGGGCAGGTAGAGGTGGGCTCGGGGGGATTATAGATGGTGCTGATGGGACGGGGCAGGTAGAGGTGGGCTTGGGGATTATAGGTGCTGCTGATGGGGCGGGGGCAGGTAGAGGTGGGGTTGGGGATTATAGGTGCTGCTGATGGGGCGGGGGCAGGTGGGGTTGGGATTATAGGTGGTGCTGATGGGGCGGGGGCAGGTAGAGGTGGGGTTTGGGGATTATAGGTGGTGCTGATGGGGCGGGGGCAGGTAGAGGTGGGCTCGGGGGGGATTATAGATGGTGCTGATGGGACGGGGCAGGTAGAGGTGGGCTTGGGGATTATAGGTGCTGCTGATGGGGCGGGGGCAGGTACAGGTGGGCTCGGGGGGATTATAGGCATTGGTGTCATTGCAGGTCTCTCACCGTTCTCTCTCTCTGCTCGCAGTGCGGTTTCTTTACGCGTTACAAGGATCGCATGTCGGACGCCATGAAGTCGCAGCAGCAGGAGGAGGACGCGGGGGCGGAGGAGGAGAGCCCAGACATGGCTGAAGATAAGGAGCTCCAGGCACAGCTGTCTCAGGAGAGCAGCGTCTGACCACTGTCCACATTTGTTCTTGCTTTGACTTATTTGGCATCGTGTCCCATAATGCTCTGTACCAGCGGCTGCCCTCGCGCTCTTCTCGCCGCGTGTCTGGCCTCTTGCCGCGCAGGATCCATGATCTCTGGCTGTTTATTTGCTGTGAAGTGTTGGATGAATAAAGCTTTTTGAAAGGTCGGCCGTGTTCGGGGCTCACGCCGGATCATTACAATATGACGAATCGAGTTCATGGATCCATAAAGATTCCAGAGGATCATTAAACGCTTCTGTGCTTATTGTCACAAGTGGGGATGGAGGGGGGGTTTGGGGATACAGGCCGGGAGGGTTGGGGATACAGGGAGGGTTGGGGATACAGGCCAGGAGGGTTGGGGTTTGGGGGGGATACAGGCCAGGAGGGTTGGGGTTTGGGGGGGGGGATACAGGCCGGGAGGGTTGGGGATACAGTAGAGGGTTGGGGTTTGGGGATACAGGCCGGGAGGGTTGGGGATACAGGCCAGGAGGGTTGGGGTTTTGGGGGGATACAGGCCAGGAGGGTTGGGGTTTGGGGGGGGGATACAGGCCGGGAGGGTTGGGGATACAGTAGAGGGTTGGGGTTTGGGGATACAGGCCGGGCGCACCCATTAGGTGAACGAGGCAGTTGGTCAGGGCGCTCTGTGCTTTTGCCGGCGTTATTGCAGTCGAGCACTTGAACGGCCCACACGGCTCCAGCAGGAAGATTTCCTAATGGATTTGGGGGATCTGGTTACGGCAGGAAGAGGTGGGGAGGTCGTGGCACACTGGGGGGGATCGGAGTTCGGATTCTGGTCATGAGGACTCTTTAGTATGATATGGGGTTTAAGGTGGCGCAGCCTCAGGAGGACATTTCGGGAGGGGCAGGTGAGGTTTGGGTTAAGATTAATACATTTTAGCAAGGTTGGGATAACCATGGGGGGGGGGGGGAGTTTAATAAGCGAGTCATGCAGGAGTACGGTTCCCACCTGTCCGGTTTTGACCTGGACTGTCCGGGTTTGACACCCTCTGCCACCCGGACACATGAACCCAGGACATACTTGAAAACAAGAGAAATCTCAATGTATCCTTCCTGGTAAAATCCTTTATAAAAATTTTTTAAAAAAATGAATGCGAGGTTATACTTACATTTCCTGCGTCCCCCGGCGCCGCGGTCTTTTTCTCCGTCTATTTTTTCCAGTCTGAAGAGGGGTTGGGTGGTCCGCATCACGTGTCGTCCTCTCCGTCTCCTCTGAGCCACTGTCAAAGTTGCGCAGGCGCAGCGGGCTCACACTCACGTAACAACGACATTCACGTGGTTGCTCGTGCGGCTCCATAGTCCTCCAGGCGGGCAGTACAGAGCGAGCAGCCAACGAGAGTAGAAGACGTGCTCAGGCTCTGTCTTCATCCTGGATTGTCGATCTCGCCAGGCCAGCAGCTCTCCATCCTCTCTTTGACACCACCGGTCAACTCAAGGCTCGCAGACCAGGCTCAGCAGTCAGTGTGCCCGGCGCCAGCCCAGCTGCGACTCACCTAGACAGTGAGACTGAGAGACGCCGACAGGACAGTGAGTGTGCCAACCTTTCCAGTCTGCCATGCAGCATAATACCAGTGTGTGCCATAACAGTGTGCCAACCTTTCCAGTCTGCCATGCATACCATGTGCCATAATTTATACTCTACAAAAAAAAATGGCCGCTCAAACCCAATACTCGAGTGTTCGGGTTTGGCTTCATGAAAAGGTGGCAACCCTATGCAGGAGACTCGACTCCCATCACTCTCAGCACCGCCTTTATAGGAGCCTATGTCAGCTCTGAGTGATCCAGTGAGCGCAGAGGACGGCTCAGCAGTTGGTGGCTGCCTGAGGAAGTGGCAGTTGGCTTGGAACGAGTCCAGTATGGTTGATATGATGGATCTGGAGGAGTATTACCGCGCTCACTATGACCAGAGGATACTCCACCTGCTTGAGTATGTTGGCTCATGTATTTAAGGGAGGTTAGGGATTGGCTGAGAAGGTGAAACAGCCCAAAAGACATCACATTAAGGTTGGTGGATCATCGCTGGACCCCAGCAGGAGATGGAGCCTTGAAGGCGAATACAACAAAACTCCAGCCCCCCCCCCCCCAACCTGATCACACAATGCCTGGTGTTACTTCCTCATCTCTGCCCGCTGTATATCCGATCCCACCCCTGGAGGGACTGTGTGTATATATATATATATTACACGATACCACAAGAAAGGGACGGTATACAATACATGACCCCTCCCCCCATCCAGGACAGACACTACAAGGCGAGTCATATATACCCAAACCCTATGTTTTAGGTACAGATCATGAAATGAATGTGCGGTATAGGACACGTACCTCCTCTTATGTTAAGCACATCATGGCACCTACTGCTCACATGGCACACGTTGCTGCTTGTCCTACTCTCAATGTGAATTTACATTGCAGAAAATACCCAAAAAGAGTGACATGGTCCCCCCTGAAGAGCCTGGTGGAGCAGAGGGGCCGGACACAGACTCTGGCCTCATTACTGGAGACAGAGAAAAAGGTGAGAGAAAGCTGTCGCTGTGCAGAGGGGGCCTGGAGCTGGAGCTCTCCCAGCCATGCTGAAAATGCTCCCTGGTGGAATCTGAGAGGACACAATGACACCGCCAACACAGGCTGAGACACCGACCGGCACAATGACACCAACGACACAGGCTGAGACACTGACCGGCACAATGACACCAACGACACAGGCTGAGACACCGACCGACACAATGACACCAACGACACAGGCTGAGACACCGACCGGCACAATGACACCAACGACACAGGCTGAGACACCGACCGGCACAATGACACCAACAACACAGGCTGAGACACCGACCGGCACAATGACACCAACGACACAGGCTGAGACACCGACCGGCACAATGACACCAACGACACAGGCTGAGACACCGACCGGCACAATGACACCAACGACACAGGCTGAGACACCGACCGGCACAATGACACCAACGACACAGGCTGAGACATCAACAGGCACAATGACACCAACGACACAGGCTGAGACACCGACCGGCACAATGACACCAACGGACACCAGCTGAGACACCGACCGGCACAATGACACCAACGACACAGGCTGAGACACCGACCGGCACAATGACACCAACGGACACCAGCTGAGACACCGACCGGCACAATGACACCAACGACACCAGCTGAGACACCGACCGGCACAATGACACCAACGACACAGGCTGAGACACCGACCGGCACAATGACACCAACACCAGCTGAGACACCGACAGGCACAATGACACCAACGACACAGGCTGAGACACCGACCGGCACAATGACACCAACGACACAGGCTGAGACATCAACAGGCACAATGACACCAACGACACAGGCTGAGACATCAACAGGCACAATGACACCAACAACACAGGCTGAGACACCGACCGGCACAATGACACCAACGACACAGGCTGAGACACCGACCGGCACAATGACACCAACGACACAGGCTGAGACACCGACCGGCACAATGACACCAACGGACACCAGCTGAGACACCGACCGGCACAATGACACCAACGACACAGGCTGAGACACTGACGGGCACAATGACACCAACAACACAGGCTGAGACACCGACCGGCACAATGACACCAACGACACAGGCTGAGACACCGACCGGCACAATGACACCAACGACACAGGCTGAGACACTGACGGGCACAATGACACCAACGACACAGGCTGAGACACCGACGGGCACAATGACACCAACGACACAGGCTGAGACACCGACAGGCACAATGACACCAACGGACACCAGCTGAGACACCGACCGGCACAATGACACCAAGGGCATAGGCTGAGACACCGACCGGCACAATGACACCAACGACACAGGCTGAGACACCGACCGGCACAATGACACCAACGACACAGGCTGAGACACCGACCGGCACAATGACACCAACGACACAGGCTGAGACACCGACCGGCACAATGACACCAACGGACACCAGCTGAGACACCGACCGGCACAATGACACCAACGACACAGGCTGAGACACCGACCGGCACAATGACACCAACGGACACAGCTGAGACACCGACCGGCACAATGACACCAACGACGACACAGGCTGAGACACCGACCGGCACAATGACACCAACGACACAGGCTGAGACACTGACGGGCACAATGACACCAACGACACAGGCTGAGACACCGACAGGCACAATGACACCAACGACACAGGCTGAGACACCAACCGGCACAATGACACCAAGGACACAGGCTGAGACACCGACCGGCACAATGACACCAACGACACAGGCTGAGACACCGACCGGCACAATGACACCAACGACACAGGCTGAGACACCAACCGGCACAATGACACCAAGGACACAGGCTGAGACACCGACCGGCACAATGACACCAAGGACACAGGCTGAGACACCGACCAGCACAATGACACCAACGGACACCAGCTGAGACACCGACCGGCACAATGACACCAAGGACACAGGCTGAGACACCGACGGCACAATGACACCAACGACACAGGCTGAGACACCGACAGGCACAATGACACCGACACAGGCTGAGACACCGACAGGCACAATGAGACCGACACAGTCTGAGACACCGACCGGCACAATGACACCGACACAGGCTGAGACACCGACACAATGACACCAACGGACACCAGCTGAGACACAGACACAATGACACCAACGGACACAATGACACAGGCTGAGACACCGACAGGCACAATGACACAAATGCCACATGCTGAGACACTGACAGACAAAATGACACCAACAGACACAGGCTGCTGACACCGACAGACACAAGGACACCATGAGTGTAACGGATGGTGCAGCGAGCGGAGCGGCGAGTGTAACGGATGGTGCAGCGAGCGGAGCGGCGAGTGTAACGGATGGTGCAGCGAGCGGCGAGTGTAACGGATGGTGCAGCGAGCGGAGCGGCGAATGTAACGGATGGTGCAGCAAGCGGCGAGTGTAACGGATGGTGCAGCGAGCGGAGCGGCGAGTGTAACGGATGGTGCAGCGAGCGGAGCGGCGAGTGTAACGGATGGTGCAGCGAGCGGCGAGTGTAACGGATGGTGCAGCGAGCGGAGCGGCGATGTAACGGATGGTGCAGCAAGCGGCGAGTGTAACGGATGGTGCAGCGAGCGGAGCGGCGAGTGTAACGGATGGTGCAGCGAGCGGCGAGTGTAACGGATGGTGCAGCGAGCGGAGCGGCGAGTGTAACGGATGGTGCAGCGAGCGGAGCGGCGATTGTAACGGATGGTGCAGCGAGCGGAGCAGCGAATGTAACGAATGGTGCAGCGAGCGGAGCGGCGATTGTAACAGATGGTGCAGCGAGCGGAGCGGTGAGTGTAATGGATGGTGCAGCGAGGGAGCGGCGAGTGTAACGGATGGTGCAGCGAGCGGAGCGGCGATTGTAACGGATGGTGCAGCGAGCGAGAGGTGAGTGTAACGGATGGTGCAGCGAGCGGAGCGGCGAATGTAACGGATGGTGCAGCGGGCGGCGAGTGTAACGGATGGTGCAGCGAGCGGAGCGGCGAGTGTAACGGATGGTGCAGCGAGCGGCGAGTGTAACGGATGGTGCAGCGAGCAGAGCGGCGGCGTATGATGGATGCAGCGAGCGGAGCAGCGAATGTAACGATGGTGCAGCGAGCGGAGCGGCGATTGTAACAGATGGTGCAGCGAGCGGAGCGGTGAGTGTAATGGATGGTGCAGCGAGCGAGCGGCGAGTGTAACGGATGGTGCAGCGAGCGGCGGGATTGTAACGGATGGTGCAGCGAGCGGAGAGGTGAGTGTAACGGATGGTGCAGCGAGCGGACGGCGAATGTAACGGATGGTGCAGCGGGCGGCGAGTGTAACGGATGGTGCAGCGAGCGAGCGGCGAGTGTAACGGATGGTGCAGCGAGCGGCGAGTGTAACGGATGGTGCAGCGAGCAGAGCGGCGAATGTAACGGATGGTGCAGCGAGCGGAGCAGCGAATGTAACGAATGGTGCAGCGAGCGGAGCGGCGATTGTAACAGATGGTGCAGCGAGCGGAGCGGTGAGTGTAATGGATGGTGCAGCGAGCGGAGCGGCGAGTGTAACGGATGGTGCAGCGAGCGGAGCGGCGATTGTAACGGATGGTGCAGCGAGCGGAGAGGTGAGTGTAACGGATGGTGCAGCGAGCGGAGCGGCGAATGTAACGGATGGTGCAGCGGGCGGCGAGTGTAACGGATGGTGCAGCGAGCGGAGCGGCGAGTGTAACGGATGGTGCAGCGAGCGGCGAGTGTAACGGATGGTGCAGCGAGCAGAGCGGCGAATGTAACGGATGGTGCAGCGAGCGGCGAGTGTAACGGATGGTGCAGCGAGCGGAGCGGCGAGTGTAACGGATGGTGCAGCGAGCGGCGAGTGTAACGGATGGTGCAGCGAGCGGAGCGGCGAATGTAACGGATGGTGCAGCGAGCGGCGAGTGTAACGGATGGTGCAACGAGCGGCGAGTGTAACGGATGGTGCAGCGAGCGGCGAGTGTAACGGATGGTGCAGCGAGTGTAACGGATGGTGCAGCGAGCGGAGCGGCGAGTGTAACGGATGGTGCAGCGAGCGGAGCGGCGAGTGTAACGGATGGTGCAGCGAGCGGAGCGGCGATTGTAACGGATGGTGCAGCGAGCGGAGCAGCGAATGTAACGAATGGTGCAGCGAGCGGAGCGGCGATTGTAACAGATGGTGCAGCGAGCGGAGCGGCGATTGTAACAGATGGTGCAGCGAGCGGAGCGGCGATTGTAACAGATGGTGCAGCGAGCGGAGCGGTGAGTGTAACGGATGGTGCAGCGAGCGAAGCGGTGAATGTAACGGATGGTGCAGCGAGCGGCAATTGTAACGGATGGTGCAGCGAGCGGCGAATGTAACGGATGGTGCAGCGGGCGGCGAGTGTAACGGATGGTGCAGCGAGCGGAGCGGCGAGTGTAACGGATGGTGCAGCGAGCGGCGAGTGTAACGGATGGTGCAGCGAGCGGCGAGTGTAACGGATGGTGCAGCGAGCGGCGAGTGTAACGGATGGTGCAGCGAGCGGCGAGTGTAACGAGTGTATGGTGTGCAGCGAGCGGAGCGGCGAATGTAACGGATGGTGCAGCGAGCGGCGAGTGTAACGGATGGTGCAACGAGCGGCGAGTGTAACGGATGGTGCAGCGAGCGGCGAGTGTAACGGATGGTGCAGCGAGCGGCGAGTGTAACGGATGGTGCAGCGAGCGGAGCGGCGAATGTAACGGATGGTGCAGCGAGCGGCGAGTGTAACGGATGGTGCAGCGAGCGGAGCGGCGAGTGTAACGGATGGTGCAGCGAGCGGAGCGGCGATTGTAACGGATGGTGCAGCGAGCGGAGCAGCGAATGTAACGAATGGTGCAGCGAGCGGAGTGGCGATTGTAACGATGGTGCAGCGAGCGGAGAGGTGAGTGTAACGGATGGTGCAGCGAGCGAAGCGGTGAATGTAACGGATGGTGCAGCGAGCGGCAATTGTAACGGATGGTGCAGCGAGCGGCGAATGTAACGGATGGTGCAGCGAGCGGCGATTGTAACGGATGGTGCAGCGAGCGGAGCGGCGAGTGTAACGGATGGTGCAGCGAGCGGAGCGGCGAGTGTAACGGATGGTGCAGCGAGCGAGCGGCGAATGTAACGGATGGTGCGGCGAGTGTAACGGATGGTGCGCGAGCGGCGAGTGTAACGGATGGTGCAGCGAGCGGCGAATGTAACGGATGGTGCAGCGAGCGGCGATTGTAACGGATGGTGCAGCGAGCGGAGCGGCGAGTGTAACGGATGGTGCAGCGAGCGGAGCGGCGAATGTAACGGATGGTGCGGCGAGTGTAACGGATGGTGCAGCGAGCGGCGAGTGTAACGGATCGTGCAACGAGCGGAGCGGCGAGTGTAACGGATGGTGCAGCGAGCGGCGAGTGTAACGGATGGTGCAGCGAGCGGAGCGGCGATTGTAACGGATGGTGCAGCGAGCGGAGCAGCGAATGTAACGAATGGTGCAGCGAGCGGAGCGGCGAGTGTAACGGATGGTGCAGCGAGCGGCGAGTGAAACGGATGGTGCAGCGAGCGGAGCGGCGATTGTAACGGATGGTGCAGCGAGCGGAGCAGCGAATGTAACAGATGGTGCAGCGAGCGGAGCGGTGAGTGTAACGGATGGTGCAGTGAGCGGAGCAGCGAATGTAACGGATGGTACGGCGAGCGGCGATTGTAACGGATGGTGCAGCGAGCAGAGCGGCGAGTGTAACGGATGGTGCAGCGAGCGGAGCGGCGAGTGTAACGGATGGTGCAGCGAGCGGAGCGGCGATTGTAACGGATGGTGCAGCGAGCAGAGCGGCGAGTGTAACGGATGGTGCAGCGAGCGGAGCGGCGAGTGTAACGGATGGTGCAGCGAGCGGAGCGGCGATTGTAACGGATGGTGCAGCGAGCGGAGAGGTGAGTGTAACGGATGGTGCAGCGAGCGGAGCAGCGAACGTAACGGATGGTACGGCGAGCGGAGCGGCGAGTGTAATGGATGGTGCAGCGAGCGGAGCTGCTATTAACGGATGGTGCAGCAAGCGGAGCGGCGAATGTAACGGATGGTGCAGCGAGCGGAGCGGCGAGTGTAACGGATGGTCCAGCGAGCGGAGCGGCGAATGTAACGGATGGTGCAGCGAGCGGAGCGGCGAGTGTAACGGATGGTCCAGCGAGCGGAGCGGCGAATGTAACGGATGGTGCAGAGAGCGACACTCACCGCATGCTCTTTTTATGTGCAGCATTTTCACACAGTGACGGAGCACTATGCACAGAGCTGGGAAGAATTGGGCGGGAAAGGGTCTAAGCTACAGGAGGAGCGCCGCAGCTTCCAGGTAATCCCAGCACCGAGTGTGTGTGTGTATCCCCACATAATAACACATCGCAACATTGTCTCTTACAGTGTAAATGTATGGCGGGCGAAGGGCAGAATGTATGGTGAACAAGGGGGCAGAATGTATGGCGAACAAGGGGGCAGAATGTATGGCGAACAAGGGGGCAGAATGTTTGGCGGGTGAGGGGCAGAATGTTTGGCGGGCGAAGGGCAGAATGTATGATGGGCGAGGAGCAGAATGTATGGTGGGTGAGGAGCAGAATGTATGGCGGGCGAAGGGCAGAATGTATGGCAAACAAGGGGGCAGAATGTATGGCGGGCGAGGGGCAGAATGTATGGCGGGCGAGGAGCAGAATGAATGGTGGGTGAGGGGCAGAATGTATGGAAAACAAGGGGGCAGAATGTATGGCGGGCGAGGAGCAGAATGTATGGCAGGCGAGGGGCAGAATGTATGGCGGGCGAGGGGCAGAATGTATGGTGGGCGAGGGGCAGAATGTATGGAGGGTGAGGGGCAGAATGTATGGCGGGTGAGGGGCAGAATGTATGGAAAACAAGGGGGCAGAATGTATGGTGGGCGAGGAGCAGAATGTATGGCGGGCGAGGGGCAGAATGTATGGCGGGCGAGGAGCAGAATGTATGGCGGGCGAGGGGCAGAATGTATGGCGGGCGAGGGGCAGAATGTATGGTGGGTGAGGGGCAGAATGTATGGAAAACAAGGGGGCAGAATGTATGGCGGGCGAGGAGCAGAATGTATGGCGGGCGAGGGGTAGAATGTATGGCGGGCGAGGGGCAGAATGTATGGCGGGCAAGGGCACAGATTTGCAAATAATGGATCACAAGTGGCGAGCAATGTCTGGGTCTGGCGTGCGGCTTCGAGCCTCCTATACATGTATACACACACTTTGTGGGAAGGAAGGGAAGTGGGAAAAAACGTGCATTAAACGTGAGAAGAGCAGGATTCAGGCTTAGTCCCCCTGGGGAAGGCAGGTGGGCACAGGGGCAAGAAGCCTGGATCCAATCTACTAAGAACATGAAACCTCTTCCTCCAGAAAAACGAAGTCCAGCGCATGGAGTCCGCCAGGAGGTGCAGGGAGGTGAGGAATGCCATTCAGAAGACACAGGAGGAGTATGAGGAGAGGAGGAAGGCTAGCAGAAAGCTCCGAACACAGGCACAGAAATACGAGACATTGCTTCACGGACTGATGGACCTGTCTGGGGAGGTAAAACACAAGATGCGGCGGCAACGTCAAACAAGGGGTGGGAACAGCAAGGGACACGCAAAAGGAGAGAATCAGGGACTGCTAAAGACAGGGTCAAAAAAGCCGACCGAGAGGGGGTGCACGCAATCCTACCAAGAGGAGGGGGTGCCCGTAACCCAACCGAGAGGAGGGGGCGCACGTTACCCTACTGAGAGGATGGGGCGCACGTAACCCTACCGAGAGGAGCGTCTGTAACCCAACTGAGTGAGAGGAGGGAGCGCCCATAACCCGACCGAGAGGAGGGAGCGCACATAACCCCACCGAGAGGAGGGGGTGCCCGTAATCCGACCAAGAGGAGCATCTGTAACCCAACTGAGAGGAGGGGGTGCCCATAACCCAACCGAGGGGGCGCCCATAACCTGAACGAGAAGAAGGGGCACTCGTAACCCTACCGAGAGGAGGGGGCGCACGTAACCCTACCAAGAGGAGGGGGCGCCCTATACTCTGGGGCCCAGCGTGTCACTGGTGTAATCCTTTGCTGGTGTCCCCTCCTGGGGAAGTGTCTCGCTGTTGGGGAGAGGTACCGCCTGTACCTTCTCCCGGGGTATCAATAACCAGGGGGAACGTGTGCCAACTGCACGTGCCCCTGGTGCTCTTGCCAGGCGTTGAGGGGAATAGGTGAGGCAAGAGGCCTCCGGCCTAACGGGTTGGGAGGATGGGCAGAGGTTGGAAATGCTCTGCCCCGTAGCCAGCGCTTCTGCTGGGGGGGGGGGTGGATGCTGGGGAACTGCCTCCTTGCGGGAGAATGGCGTCCTCCATTCTCAGGGGAGCCATTGGTCGGGAGGCTAGCACCATCTGGAAAAACTTGCCTGGATCCTCTGGGCAAAAGTTGGGTGGTGGGCAGAGGCCAGCGGCACTCTGCCCTGTTGCCAGCTCTTCTGCTGGGGGGATGGGTGTAGTATACGGGAAAAAGTTGTCCTCCAGTCGGGCTAGGGTCGTCGACTGCGGGGCTGGCAGCCCCTGGGAGTCCTCACCGAAATCTTTTGTGCTGACCGAAAAAGGTGGGCAGAGGCCATTCTTGGTGGGGTCATTAGTTGCTGAGCCGGCAGCCCGTGGAGATCCTTGCTCGGGTCGTCTTGGTGCAACTTGGGGAGTGGGCAGAGCCCAGCGGCGCTCTGCCCTGTCGCCAGCGCTTCAGCTGGGGGGATAGACACTGACACAGTGTCGTCTTGCGGGAGAATGGTGTCCTTCATCTCCAGGTCTGGGGATGGGCAGAGGCCAGCGGCACTCCATCCTGTTGCCAGCGCTTCCTCCTCTGCTGCGGTCATGAGGGGGAACCAAGGGAGCGCCTCGGGCTCCAATTCTTCTGTGTCACTTTGACTGCCCGCTTCTTCCGCCGGACAGTCCCAGGTAATGGGGCGCAGGCCTAGCTGTGGAGCGTTGTCGAATAGCCTTTTGTAGGCCTTTTCAAGCTCCCATTCCTGCTCAACCAGGAACTCCAGTTCCTCTGTATCACGGTCATCGTCAAGGTCTTCCAGTTCCTCATACCGGAGGTCCAGGAGTTGTTCCCGCCGCCACTCCGCGTCGTCCCCAAAACCGGGGTCTTTGCCCATCCTTGTATACAGCAGCCCTATGCCGCCGTAGACAAAGCCTTCTGTTGGGCCGCTGTCGGCTGTGCTGGGCATTAGTTGGGCTGTAAACCACTGGAAGGCTGTGTAGCTGGTGTACAGTATAATTTCGCTCTGGACCAGTTCGCCTAGCTCTGTCAGCCATTCCTCTCGGGGCTGTTCTCCCAAAAAGGACACCCGTAAGTACCACTGGTGCTCGTACCTCTCCGTATAAGTGGGAAAGGCTTCTTCAGGGCAGTCCTCCTCCTGTTGGATGGCCTCGTTCCACATCTCCTGGCGGACAAAATCTTTCCACCAGTGCTTGTCCTGCCAGGCACCAGGTTCATCCGCCTGGGCCTGGGCCATCGCCCTACTTACTCTTTGCTGGAACCGGTCTCTTATGGACGGGCTTTCTATCCGACTGGCCTGTATCTCCACCATCTGCAGTTCATGCTGGCGCTCCTTTTCTCGCTCTTCTTGTTGTTGGATGTCCCTAATGGCATCTTCTTGTATGGCAGCTTCTGACGGGGCAGCACCGTACATAGCTATCCTCTCTCGGACTTTCTTTTGGAAGGGGTTTTCTGTGGCCGGGGTCCCTGTGCCCCCGTTCTGTGGATCCATTGCGACCAGTTCTCCTACCAGGGTGTCTTTAGTTTTTGAGCCAGCGGCCCCTCCTCGATTCTCCAATATGTCTCTCAGCGTGTCCATCTTGTAGTTGGCATAGCTGGCCATTCTGCGTTTCTTCTGGGGTTGGAGAGCTTATCCTCACCGCTTGCCACCAGTGTGACGGAACCGTTCTCTTCCGCCTGTCCTGACTCTCCAGACACCTCCACGTTGCGGTCAGCCTGGCTACTGGGAGCGCTGTCCTCAGCGCCTCGAGCAGCTTGACCCGCCTGCTTCTGATTCTCTGCCCTGGAGCCATTAGGAATTCCCAGAGGGCCGCTCTGGGCCTTCTGAGGGTGATAGTGGGTACCCTGAATGAGACACCAGACGAGCTGTATGTTCCCACAGGATTCTCTGACTTTTAATGAACAAAAACGCCACCATTTATGCTGAAATCCAACAGTCATAATTTGCATAAATGACGCACCTCGTCCTACCAATATACTAATTACATTATGTCAGATAGATATTTACAATAAACATTCTTTAGCCTTTAGCTCACACAACATTTGCATAACCTATTGTTCTAACACATCAGATTAAAGACAAACACTATCACAGACTTCCTGAATCAAACGTGCAGCCAGATAAGGGAAAAAGCCCTGTTGCATAAATTACACGGCAGTAAAGCTTGTTTACTGGCTATACAGAAACACATTTACCTACAGGAATATAAGTATATTTAAAACTAAAGTTACGCCATTTTACTCTAAACTAATTTAAACTAAAACCAAACGATGTAAAATATATTTAAAAACACACGATATAAATGTTTGAAGCATGGAGCGCTACGTCAGCTCCATGACACCCGTAATCTGACCAAGAGGAGCGTCTCTAACCCAACTGAGAGGAGCATCTGTAACCCAACTGAGAGGAAGGGGTGCCCGTAACCCGACCGAGGGAGTGCCCATAACCATAACCCGACTGAAAGGAGCGACTGTAACCCGATTGAGGAGGGGGCGCCCGTAATCTGACCGAGAGGAGGGGCGCCCTAACCCGAGAAGAGGGACGCCCCTAACCCGACTGAGGAGGGGGCACCTGTAACCTGACCGAGAGGAGGGGACACCCGTAACCCGACTGAGAGGAGCGTCTGTAACCCAACTGAGAGGAGGGGGTACCCGCAACCTGACCAAGAGGAGGAGGCGCACACAACCCGACCGAGGAGGGGGCGCACGTAACCCGACCGAGAGGAGGGGGCGTCTGTAACACGACAGTGGAGGGAGCTCCCGTAACCCAATTGAGAGGAGGGGCGTCCGTAACCCGATCGAGAGGAGCGTCTGTAACTCAACTGAGAGGAGGGTCTGTAACCCAACTGAGAGGAGGGGGCGCCCATAACCCGACCGAGGGGGCACCCATAACCCGACCGAGAGGAGCGTCTGTAACCCGAGAGGAGGGGGTGCCCGTAACCTGACCGAGAGGAGGGGGTGCACGTAAACCAACCGAGAGGAGGGATTGCACGTAACCGACCAAGAGGAGGCGGCGCCCGTAACCCGACCGAGAGGAGCGTCTGTAACCTGATAGAGAGGAGGGGCGCCCGTAATCTGACCGAGCGGAGGGGGTACCTGTAACCTGACCGAAAGGAGGGGGCACATATCCTTACTAGAAGGTTGTGACGGAATAGGGTGTCCGCCTGCGGTCCTGCTCCTATCTGACCCCCTTGATGGTGTCCGGCCCGACTACCGAGTGGCTCGGCACTCGGCATCTCGAGCAGCCTGATCTACCGACCTCTTGTTGGTGTGGAGGTGGCTGCTGGGCTGACTTGAGGCTCCTTTTCCTGGGATAGACGTGATGTAGAAGGCCGCTGAGTGCCTTCTAGGTGCAATGTGATATTCCCTGAAATAACTCACCAGACGAAGCTGTAGGACTTCAAAACAGGGACTGATTTATGAAGGGTTGGAGCAGATCCTTTTATACACACAACACAAAGACATGTCCAGACTTGAATGCCCCAGACATGTCCAGACTTGAATGCCCTCAGACATGTCCAGACTTGAATGAGACAATTGGATTTGCATACAATTGAATTTCAACACAGCCTTTCAATCCTAGCAACCAAGGGAAAATATAATACATTTAAATGCATCACACAATTTCACATCTGCATCCGAATAAAAACCCCACCAGTAAAACCACATCTAGAAATGAAAAATGACCATACACTTAAACGCACAACCGAAATCTAAAAGGAAAAAATGGTCTTTAAAATTGTCTGAGTTTTTAGTCACGTGGCTCGCTGGAAGGAGCGCTCAGGTCCATTCCATGACATTTCTCCCCCCCAATAAAGTTCGACGGACACGGTTGGACCCCAACGGGTCGAATAGGGGGAGTCAGTGCAGTCTTTGTGTGGCCCGTAGTCTGTGGGTAGGAGGCGAGCCCCCGGGTTTCTCCACTTGTCCTTGTGGGCTGGCCTGCTGTCCGAGGGGTTCTCTATACTCTGGGGCCCAGCGTGTTGCTGGTGTAATCCTTTGTTGGTGGCCCCTCCTGGGAAAGTATCTCGCTGTTGGGGAGAGGTACCGCCTTTACCTTCTCCCAGGATATCAATAACCCAGGGGGGGAACGTGTGCCAACTGCACGTGCCCCTGGTGCTCTGGCCAGGCATTGCGGGGAATAGGTGAGGCAAGAGGCCTCCAGCCTAACGGGTTGGGAGGATGGGCAGAGGTTGGAAATGCTCTGCCCCATAGCCAGCGCTTCTGTTGGGGGGTGGATGCTGGGGAAGTGCCTCCTTGCGGGAGAATTGTGTCCCCCATTCTCTGTGGAGCCATTGGTCGGGAGGATAGCACCCTCTGGAAAAACTTGCCTGGATCCTCTGGGCACAAGTTGGGTGGTGGGCAGAGGCCAGCGGCACTCTGCCCCGTTGCCAGCTCTTCTGCTGGAGGGACGGGTGTAATATACGGGAAACAGTTGTCCTCTAGTCGGGGTAGGGTCGTCGGCTGCGGGGCCGGCAGCCCCTGGGAGTCCTCATCGAAATCTTCTATGCGGACCGAAAAAGGTGGGCAGAGGCCAGCGGCGCACTGCCCTGTTGTCAGCGCTTCTGCTGGAGGGGTAGATGCTGGGGACGTATCTCCGGGCGAGAGAATGGTGTCCTCCATTCTCGGTGGAGTCATTAGTTGCTGGGCCGGCAGCCCGTGGAGATCCTTGCTCGGGTCGTCTTGGTGCAACTTGGGGAGTGGGTAGAGGCCAGCGGCGCTCTGCCCTTTCGCCAGCGCTTCAGCTGGGGGGATAGACACTGACGAAGTGTCTTCTGGCGGAAGGATGGCGTCCTTCATCTCTGATGGGGTCATGGGCTGCGTGAAAACCAGCCCGGGGGATCCTCTCCAGGATCCGATGTGACCATTAGGAAAGGGGGGCAGAGGGCATCGGTGCTCTGCCCTGTCGCCAGCGCTTCAGCTGGGGGGATAGACACTGACACAGTGTTGTCTTGCGGGAGAATGGTGTCCTCCATCTCTGGGTCTGGGCAGAGGCCAGCAGCACTCCGCCCTGTTGCCAGTGCTTCTTCTTCTGCTGCGGTCATGAGGGGGAACCAAGGGAGCACCTCGGGCTCCAATTCTTCTATGTCACTTTGACCGCTTCTTCCGCCGGACAGTCCCAGGTAATGGGGCTCAGGCCTAGCTGTGGAGCGTCGAACAGCCTTTTGTAGGCCTTTTCGAGCTCCCATTCCTGCTCAACCAGGAACTCCAGTTCCTCTGTATCACAGTGATCATCAAGGTCTTCCAGTTCCTCATACCGGAGGTCCAGGAGTTGTTCCCGCCGCCACTCCGCATCATCCCCAAAACAGGGGTCTTTGCCCATCCTTGTATACAGCAGCCCTGTGCCGCCATAATCAAAGCCTTCTGTTGGGCCGCTGTCTGCTGTGCTGGGCATTAGTTGGGCCGTAAACCACTGGAGGGCTCTGTAGCTGGTGTCCAGTATAATTTCGCTCTGGACCAGTTCACCTAGCACTGTCAGCCATTCCTCTCGGGGCTGTTCTCCCAAAAAGGGCACCCGTAAGTACCACTGGTGCTCGTACCTCTCCGTAAAAGTGGGAAGGGCTTCTTCAGGGCAGTCCTCCTCCTGTTGGATGGCCTCGTTCCACATCTCCTGGCGGACAAAATCTTTCCACCAGTGCTCATCCTGCCAGGCACCAGGTTCATCCGTCTGGGCCATCGCCCTCCTTACTCTTCGCTGGAACCGGTCTCTTATGGACGGGGGTCCCGTGTCCTCTCTTCACTGGTCCATTTCTCTCAGTTCTTTGACCAAGGCCTTTTTGATCTTTGAGCCAGCGGTCCATCCCCGGCTTTCCAGCAGGTCCCGAAGCGTGTCCCGTTAACAGCTGGCGTAGGCTGCCATGCTGAGATGAGGGTCTCTTCCGAGGGTGCAGAGAGCTATCCCATCGCTGTCACCAATGTGACGGAATGGGTTGTCCGCCTGCGGGCCTGCTCCTATCTGACCCACTTGATGGCGTCCGGCCCGACTACTGAGTGGCTCGGCACTCGGCGTCTCGAGCAGCCTGATCTACCGACCTCTTGTTGGTGTGGAGGTGGCTGCTGGGCTGACTTGAGGCTCCTTTTCCTGGGATAGACGTGATGTAGAAGGCCGCTGAGTGCCTTCTAGGTGCAATGTGATATTCCCTGAAATAACTCACCAGACGAAGCTGTAGGACTTCAAAACAGGGACTGATTTATGAAGGGTTTGAGCAGATCCTTTTATACACACAACACAAAGACATGTCCAGACTTGAATGAGACAATTGGATTTGCATACAATTGAATTTCAACACAGCCTAGCAACCAAGGGAAAATATAATACATTTAAATGCATCACACAATTTCACATCTGCATCCTAATAAAAACCCCACCAGTAAAACCACATCTAGAAATGAAAAATGTCCATACACTTAAACGCACAACCGAAATATAAAAGGAAAAAAATGGTCTTTAAAATTGTCTGAGTTTTTAGTCACGCGGCTCGCTGGAAGGAGCGCTCAGGTCCGTTCCGTGACAAAGGTAAATTATGTGTGTCCTCTTGACCTGTCCATCTTGTGGGGCCCCTAGAGGGGTCTGTTCCTATTAAGGGGGTTCTGTCCATCTTGAAGGGGATTGTGCCGTGCAGCGATTGGTCAAACATCACTAATCGTTTGTCAGTTTCAGCAGATCGGTGATGTCATAAGTCACATACACACTGTGGTGGACACATGTCATTACCTGACGAGGGAAGTCCTGGAGGCCCAGCGCGTCCAAAAGGTTGAAAGAGAAAACCTAATCGCTTTCACCGAGGACAAAAGCCGTCAGATCCAAGAGCTCTGCCACCGCCTGGACCAACTGCAGATACGCATGACACAGGCCCGGGAACAGCATGAGTGGGTGAGATACTGAAGGCAAGGGTACAGAGCGGGCTAGAAGCTCAGAGCCAGGGAAAAAAAGCAGGCGAGACGCTGAGGACAAGGGTTCAGAGCAGGCGAGACGATGAGGGCCAGGGTTCAGAGCATGCGAGACGATGAAGGCCAGGGTACAGAGCAGGCGAGACGCTGAGGGCCTGGGTACAGAGCGGGCGAGACGCTCAGGGCTTGGGTACAGAGCGGGCGAGATGCTCAGGGCCTGGGTTCAGAGCAGGCGAGATGCTCAGGGCCTGGGTACAGAGTGGGCGAGATGCTCAGGGCCTGGGTACAGAGTGGGCGAGATGCTCAGGGCCTGGGTACAGAGTGGGCGAGACGCTCAGGGCCAGGGTTCAGAGCAGGCGAGATGCTCAGGGCCTGGGTACAGAGTGGGCGAGATGCTCAGGGCCAGGGTTCAGAGCAGGCAAGATGCTCAGGGCCTGGGTACAGAGTGGGCGAGATGCTCAGGGCCAGGGTTCAGAGCAGGCGAGACGCTCAGGGCTTGGGTACAGAGCGGACGAGATGCTCAGGGCCAGGGTTCAGAGTGGGCGAGATGATGAAGGTCAGGGTGCAAAGTGGGTGAGCTGCTGGGGGCAGAGCGTGCGTAAAATAGTCGGGTGTGGGACTGGGAGCAAGTTGTTGTAATTTCACTTGTCAGTTACATGGTAACAAGAAACATATTCCAGGTTGGAGGTTTTAGTTTGTTTTAATGGCCATTGAAGCATAAGCTCACTCGCCCCATCCAGGCACCTCTCGGTAGAGCGAGTCCTAACCAATGTACCAAAAGCTGCTCCGAGCAACCTCATGCCCTCCTGCTGCTTTTCAGCTAAGGAGAGACAGAAAAATGGTGGGTTTATTTATACACGCACCAAGCACTTCCCATTTGGGTTGAAAACAAAAATGTGGAAAAAAGGAACAGCAGCAAAAATGACTAACTGGTGTTACAGCATAATATACATAAACCAGTATGTAACACCAGTTAGTCATTTTTGCTGCTGTTCCTTTTTCCACGTTTCTGTTATATAGATACTAGGAGCTGGGGTGCTGGGAGAGTGAGATACTTGGGGCAGGGTGCAGTGCAGGGTAGATACTCGGGGGCAGGGCGAGAGATACGCGGGGTGGGGTGCAGGGTGAGCGAGATACTCGGGGGTGGGGTGCAGGGCGAGTGAGATACTCAGGGCGGGGTGCAGGGCGAGTGAGATACTCGGGGCAGGGGTAGCGAGATACTCGGGGCAGGGGTGCAGGGCGAGTGAGATACTCGGGGGCGGGGTGCAGGGCGAGCGAGATACTCGGGGGCGGGGTGCAGGGCGAGCGAGATACTCGGGGGCGGGGTGCAGGGCGAGCGAGATACTCGGGGCGGGGTGCAGGGCGAGCGAGATACTCGGGGGGGGGGTGCAGGGCGAGCGAGATACTCGGGGGCGGGGTGCAGGGCGAGCGAGATACTCGGGGGGGGTGCAGGGCGAGTGAGATACTCAGGGCGGGGTGCAGGGCGAGTGAGATACTCTGGGCAGGGATGCAGGGCGAGTGAGATACTCAGGGCGGGGTGCAGGGCGAGTGAGATACTCGGGGCAGGGGTAGCGAGATACTCGGGGCAGGGGTGCAGGGCGAGTGAGATACTCGGGGCGGGGTGCAGGGCGAGCGAGATACTCGGGGCGGGGTGCAGGGCGAGCGAGATACTCGGGGGGGGCGGGGTGCAGGGCGAGCGAGATACTCGGGGGCGGGGTGCAGGGCGAGCGAGATACTCGGGGGCGGGGTGCAGGGCGAGCGAGATACTCGGGGGCGGGGTGCAGGGCGAGTGAGATACTCGGGGCGGGGTGCAGGGCGAGTGAGATACTCGGGGCAGGGATGCAGGGCGAGTGAGATACTCAGGGCGGGGTGCAGGGCGAGTGAGATACTCGGGGGTGGGGTGCAAGGCGAGTGAGATACTCGGGGGCAGGGTGCAGTGCAGGGTAGATACTCGGGGGCAGGGCGAGAGATACTCGGGGCAGGGGTGCAGGGCGAGTGAGATACTCGGGGCGGGGTGCAGGGCGAGTGAGATACTCGGGGGCGGGGTGCAGGCAAGCGAGATACTCGGGGGCGGGGTGCAGGGCGAGCGAGATACTCGGGGGCGGGTGCAGGGCGAGCGAGATACTCGGGGGCGGGGTGCAGGGCGAGCGAGATACTCGGGGGCGGGGTGCAGGGCGAGCGAGATACTCGGGGGCGGGGTGCAGGGCGAGCGAGATACTCGGGGGCGGGGTGCAGGGCGAGCGAGATACTCGGGGGCGGGGTGCAGGGCGAGCGAGATACTCGGGGCGGGGTGCAGGGCGAGCGAGATACTCGGGGGCGGGGTGCAGGGCGAGCGAGATACTCGGGGGCGGGGTGCAGGGCGAGCGAGATACTCGGGGGCGGGGTGCAGGGCGAGCGAGATACTCGGGGGCGGGTGCAGGGCGAGCGAGATACTCGGGGGCGGGGTGCAGGGCGAGCGAGATACTCGGGGGCGGGGTGCAGGGCGAGCGAGATACTCGGGGGCGGGGTGCAGGGCGAGCGAGATACTCGGGCGGGGTGCAGGGCGAGCGAGATACTCGGGGGCGGGGTGCAGGGCGAGCGAGATACTCGGGGGCGGGGTGCAGGGCGAGCGAGATACTCGGGGGCGGGGTGCAGGGCGAGCGAGATACTCGGGAGCGGGGTGCAGGGCGAGCGAGATACTCGGGGGCGGGGTGCAGGGCGAGCGAGATACTCGGGGGCGGGGTGCAGGGCGAGCGAGATACTCGGGGGCGGGGTGCAGGGCGAGCGAGATACTCGGGGCGGGGTGCAGGGCGAGCGAGATACTCGGGGGCGGGGTGCAGGGCGAGCGAGATACTCGGGGGCGGGGTGCAGGGCGAGCGAGATACTCGGGGGCGGGGTGCAGGGCGAGCGAGATACTCGGGGGCGGGGTGCAGGGCGAGCGAGATACTCGGGGCGGGATGCAGGGCGAGCGAGATACTCGGGGGCGGGGTGCAGGGCGAGCGAGATACTCGGGGGCAGGGGTGCAGAGCGAGCGAGATACGAGCAGGGGTGCAAGGGAGAGTGAGATACTCGGTGCAGGGCGAGCGAGATACTCGGGGCAGGGGTGCAGGGCGAGTGAGATACTCAGGGGCGGGGTGCAGTGCAGGGTACTTAGTGGTGGGGTGCAGGGCAAGTGAGATACTCGGGGCGGGGTGTAGGGTGAAATACTCGGGGGCGGTGTGCAGGGCGAGTGAGATACTCGGGGTACGGTGCAGGGCGAGTGAGATACTTGGGGGCAGGGTGCAGTGCAGGGTAGATACTCGGGGGCAGGTTGAGTGAGATACTCGGGCGGGGTGCAGGGCGTGCGCGATACTCGGGGCGGGGTGCAGGGCGAGTGAGATACTCGGGGCGGGGTGCAGGGCGTGCGAGATACTCGGGGCGGGGTGCAGGGCGAGTGAGATACTCGGGGGTGCGGTGCAGGGCGAGTGAGATACTTGGGGCGGAGTGCAGTGCAGGGTAGATACTCGGGGGCAGGGCGAGTGAGATACTCGGGCGGGGTGCAGGGCGTGTGCGATACTCGGGGCGGGGTGCAGGGCGTGTGCGATACTCGGGGCGGGGTGCAGGGCGTGTGCGATACTCGGGGCGGGGTGCAGGGCGTGTGCGATACTCGAGGGCAGGGTGCAGGGTGAATGAGATACTCGGGGCAGGTTGCAGGGCGAATGAGATACTCGGGGCGGGTTGCAGGGCGAGTGAGATACTCAGGGGCGGGGTGCAGGGTGAGTGACATACTTGGGGCGGGGTGCAGAGCAGATACTCGGGGTCAGGGCGAGTGAGATACTCGGGGGCGGTGTGCAGTGTAGATACTCGGGCAGGGTGCATGGCGAGTGAGATACTCGGAGGCGGAGTGCAGGGTGAGATACTTGGAGGCGGGGTGCAGGGTGAGATACTTGGAGGCGGGGTGCAGGGTGAGCGAGATACTCGGGGGTGGGGTGCAGGGCGAGTGAGATACTCAGGGCGGGGTGCAGGGCGAGTGAGATACTCGGGGTGGGGTGTAGGGCGAGTGAGATACTTGGGGGTGGGGTGCAGGGCGAGTGAGATACTTGGGGGTGGGGTGCAGGGCGAGTGAGATACTTGGGGGTGGGGTGCAGGGCGAGTGAGATACTTGGGGGTGGGGTGCAGGGCGAGTGAGATACTGGGGGTGGGGTGCAGGGCGAGTGAGATACTTGGGGGTGGGGTGCAGGGCGAGTGAGATACTCGGAGGCGGAGTGCAGGGTGAGATACTCGGAGGCGGAGTGCAGGGTGAGATACTTGGAGGCGGGGTGCAGGGTGAGATACTTGGAGGCGGGGTGCAGGGTGAGCGAGATACTCGGGGTGGGGTGCAGGGCGAGTGAGATACTCAGGGCGGGGTGCAGGGCGAGTGAGATACTCGGGGGTGGGGTGCAGGGCGAGTGAGATACTTGGGGGTGGGGTGCAGGGCGAGTGAGATACTTGGGGGTGGGGTGGCAGGGCGAGTGAGATACTTGGGAGTGGGGTGCAGGGCGAGTGAGATACTTGGGGGTGGGGTGCAGGGTGAGTGAGATACTTGGGGCGGGGTGCAGGGCGAGTGAAATACTCGGGGGCGGGGTGCAGGACGAGTCAGATACTCGGGGTGCAGGGCGAGTCAGATAATACGAGCAGGGGTGCAAGGGCAAGTGAGATACTCGGGGCAGGGTGAGTGAGATACTCGGGGGCAGGGCGAGTGAGATACTCTGGGCAGGGCGAGTGAGATACTCGGGGGCAGGGCGAGTGAGATACTCGTGGGGCAGAGCGAGTGAGATACTCGTGGGGCAGGGCGAGTGAGATAGTTGTGGGGCAGAGCGAGTGAGATACTCGGGGGCAGAGCGAGTGAGATACTCGGGGGCAGGGCGAGCGAGATACTCGTGGGGCAGGGTGAGCGAGATACTCGTGGGGCAGGGTGAGCGAGATACTCGTGGGGCAGGGTGAGCGAGATACTCGTGGGGCAGGGTGAGCGAGATACTCGTGGGGCAGGGCGAGTGAGACACTCGGGGGCAGGGCGAGTGAGACACTCGGGGGCAGGGTGAGCGAGATACTCGTGGGGCAGGGCGAGTGAGACACTCGGGGGCAGGGTGAGCGAGATACTCGTGGGGCAGGGCGAGTGAGATACTCGGGGGCAGGGTAGATACTCGGGGGCAGGGCGAGCGAGATACTCGGGGGCAGGGCGAGCGAGATACTCGGGCATGCTGGGCAGGGCGAGTGAGATACTCGGGGGCAGGGCGAGTGAGATACTCGGGGGCAGGGCGAGTGAGATACTCGGGGGCAGGGCGAGTGAGATACTCGGGGGCAGGGCGAGTGAGATACTCGGGGGCAGGGCGAGTGAGATACTTGGGGGCGGGGTAAATAATCGGGGGCGGGGTTCAGAGCTGGAGAGATAACAAGGGGCGGGGTGCCACACAGGTGAAAGTGCAGGTGCCATACGGGGGGGGGGGGGGGCCGTGTTTACATAAGGTTGGTGGTTCCTGCACCCGGCAGAGCTGAGGGATCACGTCGCTGCAGAGTTCTCCTGACCCGGGTTCTGTGTGTTCAGGGATCTCATGGCGTCTGGACCCAAAGAGAATGGAGTGAGGAGAAGCGAGCAGGATCCATGAAACTGGCTGTGCTCAGCCTCTTCCAGCGCGTCTGCCGGCACAGTGACCACGTGGAGGAGGACATGGAGGAGGACATGGAGGAGGACAGTGTCCGGCAGCTGAATGTGGTGAGTAAAACCACAACACAAAGCTAAACCCCACCTTTACTATGGCACAACCACAACACGCAGCGCCCTGCCAATGACCCCTTAACCGCACCAAGCCGCGCCCACAAATCCCATGCCAGGATGCAGAGCTTCGCGCCGCGCCAATAAACTCGTGTTTGCCTCGAGTCTTGCCCCAGTCATGTGACCTCCAAAGGTTCTACAAGCTAGAAAGCCTGCAGGGCCAGGTGCATGCTGGGATACAGGAAGTGAATACGGGTCACTATGTATTACATCACCGCGTGTCTCTCTCTTACAGATACAGCGACACATCCTGAACCTGACGGACATTTACACGGCCCTCCATGGCAGCCGCGCAGGGGGAGGAGCCAGTGCTGGGTCACATGATACCAAATAAACCACTGTGTATACCATGACGACTACACCATGCACACACTACCGCGCGTGCACCTACAATGCCCTGCCCCAAAGCATGCGGCAAACATGCCACGCCGCCTCTCCGGGCACGGCCGCCTCTCCGGGCACGATCACCTCCCCTCACTCTGCACCTCCGCGCGCACTCACACCCCCACTCTGCGCGCGCGCGCACACACACACACACACACACACCCCCACTCTGCACACACACACACACCCCCACTCTGCGCGTACACACACCCCCACTCTGCGCGCACACACACACACACACGGCTATGCTCCACTATTTACACACAGGGTTGGCTGCTCACAATGAGGGGCTGGTGGTTGTGCGTGGGCAGACGTGCGCATGCGCGGCTCCATGAAATGACATGCAGGTAAATCACATTGGTCTCTTTATTCCTCCTTGATGGAGACATGGCGCCTCTGCCCGCGCTTGGCACATGAGGATACGTGTCCATGGCAGGGCCGGGGCTCATGGTGACAGTTTGTGCTGTGAAGACGTGCGGCCTTGGCTCAGTGGCGCCCCCTGCGGCTCCGCGATACACCACTAGTTAATGTAAATCCGGTGGAAGTCGTGCGCGCCGAACGCTGCGTTGCACTTGGGGCATTTCCGCTGGCGGGAGTCGTATCGTGTCTTCACGCACTCGAAGCAGAAAACGTGGAAACATTTGGTGAGGACGGCATCTTTCTTCCGTGTGTTGCAGCATGGACAGGTTAAGCGCGCCTGGGAGAGAGGAAACATCACAGCATGAGACGCCGCAAGCCAGAGACGGAGCATCACATCGCCATGCACGCGAGGGGGGGCGCCATGCACGCGAGGGGGGGCGCCATGCAAGCGAGGGGGGCGCCATGCAAGCGAGGGGGGCGCCATGCAAGCGGGGGGGCGCCATGCAAGCGAGGGGGGCGCCATGCAAGCGAGGGGGGCGCCATGCAAGCGAGGGGGGCGCCATGCAAGCGAGGGGGGGCGCCATGCAAGCGAGGGGGGCGCCATGCAAGCGAGGGGGGCGCCATGCAAGCGAGGGGGGGCACCATGCAAGCGAGGGGGGGCGCCATGCAAACGAGGGCGAAGGAGGGAGCCAACCAACCCATATACAACCCCCGCCTCCCTCCTTCACAGCCTCCCCCCGCGCCCCCTCCCTTCACAGCCTCCCCCCGCGCCCCCTCCCTTCACAGCCTCCCCCCGCGCCCCCTCCCTTCACAGCCTCCCCCCGCGCCCCCTCCCTTCACAGCCTCCCCCCGCGCCCCCTCCCTTCACAGCCTCCCCCCGCGCCCCCTCCCTTCACAGCCTCCCCCCGCGCCCCCTCCCTTCATATACAGCCCGTCACAGAGAGGTTATTCGGTCGCTCTCCTGCAGGGGGTGACATTGGGGCCGGTTATCCGGTCGCTCTCCTGCAGGGGGTGACATTGGGGCCGGTTATTCGGTCGCTCTCCTGCAGGGGGTGACATTGGGGCCGGTTATTCGGTCGCTCTCCTGCAGGGGGTGGCATTTGGGACGTTTTTCCGCCTGAGATTCGGCGTCTCCCCACTCTTTACATCACTTACTCCCACACACGGTCCTCCGAATCTAGAATCCTGCCCCCCCTTACAGCGTGTCGGTATGTGGCCCCTCGCTGCCTCTCCTCACCCTGTACTCCTTGATCTCCTCCTGTAGAATCTGGTCAGCGTCCGCGTACACCTCCATTTTTTTCTGCTTCTCCAGTTTCCTGCGTATCCGTGAGATATCTTCCTGCGGAGAGAGTCACACAGAGGCGCGTCACACCTTTACACCACGCAAAGCCATGACCGACCTAGCTGAGAGGGGGGGGGGCTGCAAGAGGGGGATCCCTGAAGACCCTGACCTCACACTGGCCTGAGTGACAACCTGGAGAAGACCTTCCTGAAGCGGATTTAGCTCCTTCCAGACACAACGTGTCTCAGACTCAAACACTGACTGAGGGAGGGACAGAAATGCATGTGTGTGCGTGAGTGAGCGCGTGCGTGAGAGTGTGTGTGCGTGAGTGAGTGTGTGTGGGCGTGTGTGTGCGTGAGTGTGTGTGCGTGAGTGAGTGTGTGTGGGCGTGCGAGGGAGTACGCACGTGTAATTTCCGTTTTAATTTTTATGTGATTTATATCCTCGGCCTCATGTTTTGCCTTTACTCGTGTGTTTTGTCATTTGTCGGGGTTTCTGTTGCGGCGTATCCTTTGTCGGGGTTTCTGGTTGCAGCGTATCCTTTGTCGGGGTTTCTGGTTGCAGCGTATCCTTTGTCGGGGTTTCTGGTTGCGGCGTATCCTTTGTCGGGGTTTCTGGTTGCAGCGTATCCTTTGTCGGGGTTTCTGGTTGCAGCGTATCCTTTGTCGGGGTTTCTGGTTGCGGCGTATCCTTTGTCGGGGTTTCTGTTGCGGCGTATCCTTTGTCGGGGTTTCTGGTTGCGGCGTATCCTTTGTCGGGGTTTCTGGTTGCGCGTATCCTTTGTCGGGGTTTCTGTTGCGGCGTATCCTTTGTCGGGGTTTCTGGTTGCGGCGTATCCTTTGTCGGGGTTCTGGTTGCGGCGTATCCTTTGTCGGGGTTTCTGGTTGCGCGCGTATCCTTTGTCGGGGTTTCTGGTTGCGGCGTATCCTTTGTCGGGGTTCTGGTTGCAGCGTATCCTTTGTCGGGGTTTCTGGTTGCAGCGTATCCTTTGTCGGGTTTCTGGTTGCGGCGTATCCTTTGTCGGGGTTTCTGGTTGCGGCGTATCCTTTGTCGGGGTTTCTGGTTGCGGCGTATCCTTTGTCGGGGTTTCTGGTTGCGGCGTATCCTTTGTCGGGGTTTCTGGTTGCAGCGTATCCTTTGTCGGGGTTTCTGGTTGCAGCGTATCCTTTGTCGGGGTTTCTGGTTGCGGCGTATCCTTTGTCTGGGTTTCTGGTTGCGGCGTATCCTTTGTCGGGGTTTCTGGTTGCGGCGTATCCTTTGTCGGGGTTTCTGGTTGCGGCGTATCCTTTGTCGGGGTTTCTGGTTGCGGCGTATCCTTTGTCGGGGTTTCTGGTTGCAGCGTATCCTTTGTCGGGGTTTCTGGTTGCAGGCGTATCCTTTGTCTGGGTTTCTGGTTGCGGCGTATCCTTTGTCGGGTTTCTGGTTGCGGCGTATCCTTTGTCGGGGTTTCTGGTTGCGGCGTATCCTTTGTCGGGGTTTCTGGTTGCGGCGTATCCTTTGTCGGGGTTTCTGGTTGCGGCGTATCCTTTGTCGGGGTTTCTGGTTGCGGCGTATCCTTTGTCGGGTTTCTGGTTGCAGCGTATCCTTTGTCGGGGTTTCTGGTTGCGGCGTATCCTTTGTCGGGGTTTCTGGTTGCGGCGTATCCTTTGTCGGGGTTTCTGGTTGCGGCGTATCCTTTGTCGGGGTTTCTGGTTGCGGCGTATCCTTTGTCGGGGTTTCTGGTTGCGGCGTATCCTTTGTCGGGGTTTCTGGTTGCAGCGTATCCTTTGTCGGGGTTTCTGGTTGCAGCGTATCCTTTGTCGGGGTTTCTGGTTGCAGCGTATCCTTTGTCGGGGTTTCTGGTTGCAGCGTATCCTTTGTCGGGGTTTCTGGTTGCAGCGTATCCTTTGTCGGGGTTTCTGGTTGCAGCGTATCCTTTGTCGGGTTTCTGGTTGCAGCGTATCCTTTGTCGGGGTTTCTGGTTGCAGCGTATCCTTTGTCGGGGTTTCTGGTTGCAGCGTATCCTTTGTCGGGGTTTCTGGTTGCAGCGTATCCTGTCGGGGTTTCTGGTTGCAGCGTATCCTTTGTCGGGGTTTCTGGTTGCAGCGTATCCTTTGTCGGGGTTTCTGGTTGCGGCGTATCCTTTGTCGGGGTTTCTGGTTGCGGCGTATCCTTTGTCGGGGTTTCTGGTTGCGGCGTATCCTTTGTCGGGGTTTCTGGTTGCAGCGTATCCTTTGTCGGGGTTTCTGGTTGCGGCGTATCCTTTGTCGGGGTTTCTGGTTGCAGCGTATCCTTTGTCGGGGTTTCTGGTTGCAGCGTATCCTTTGTCGGGGTTTCTGTTGCAGCGTATCCTTTGTCGGGGTTTCTGGTTGCAGCGTATCCTTTGTCGGGGTTTCTGGTTGCAGCGTATCCTTTGTCGGGGTTTCTGGTCGCAGCGTATCCTTTGTCGGGGTTTCTGGTTGGCGTATCCTTTGTCGGGGTTTCTGGTTGCAGCGTATCCTTTGTCGGGGTTTCTGGTGCGGCGTATCCTTTGTCGGGGTTTCTGGTTGCAGCGTATCCTTTGTCGGGGTTTCTGGTTGCAGCGTATCCTTTGTCGGGGTTTCTGGGTGCAGCGTATCCTTTGTCGGGGTTTCTGGTCGCAGCGTATCCTTTGTCGGGGTTTCTGGTTGCGGCGTATCCTTTGTCGGGGTTTCTGGTTGCAGCGTATCCTTTGTCGGGGTTTCTGGTTGCAGCGTATCCTTTGTCGGGGTTTCTGGTTGCAGCGTATCCTTTGTCTGGGTTTCTGGTTGCAGCGTATCCTTTGTCGGGGTTTCTGGGTGCAGCGTATCCTTTGTCGGGGTTTCTGGTTGCCCGCTTCTCTACCATTTTGGAAATGCGGCTCTTGCGCCCTTCCTTTTGGAGGTGGTGTGCAGGTGTCCTGCTCCTCCTGGTTCCCGCCTCTTGAAAAGGTATTCGTTCCTTTATGGTCGCAGATCTTTGTTCAGGTTTAGTCGTGTGACTCGTTTAGAGGAGGTTTTCAGTGAAATCTCTGGTGTTTTAAGGGGATTCGGCATTATTTTATCATTTCTCTGGGATTCCTGCAGTAACGCCTGATTACTGAATCCATCATTGCGCTCTTACTGGAGATTAATTCTGATTGGATGTTCGCAGATAGCCCCGCCCTCATTTTAATCTAGTTTTTATTAGTCGAGTAAAACCTCGATGTATTTTCCTCCGTTTTATCATAACTTAGGGTTTACTCATTTTTACTTTTTTCGGGACCAAAACGTGGGTTATTTTCATCAAAGACGTCGTCGGGTAACATTGGGGGGGGGGGGGGGTCACGTGTAGCTTCCTGGTCTGCGTGCGCGCCGCTGGCCGTTTCGCCTCGTTTCTTGCCGGCGGCTGCACAGAACAGGGCTGCGGCTCTTTTTCGATCTCAAAGTGGAATGAGATTCCCATTCGCGCTAAATGGGAATTACACCGCGAGGCACCGCGCCTCTTATTACGCCGACAGCTCATGGATTCCTTTACACGAGGCACACGTGTCATAGGATTTTATAGGTTAGTGCATGAAAATGGCCGGGAATATATATATATAAAAAAAAAGCCTTTGAAAAGGTGTTTTTATTTTTTTTTACGCTTGTTCAGCGGCGGGTCGCAATCTTTTTTCTCGATGCGTTACACGGTTTTGCGGCAGGTTATTGGATCGATTCAACAGTTTTGCGGCAGGTTATCGGATTGATTCGGCGGTTTTGCAGCGGGTTATTGGATCGGTTCAGTGGTTTTGCAGCGGGTTATCGGATCGATTCAGTGGTTTTGCAGCGGGTTATTGGATCGATTCAGTGGTTTTGCAGCGGGTTATTGGATCGGTTCAGTGGTTTTGCAGCGGGTTATCGGATCGATTCAGTGGTTTTGCAGCGGGTTATTGGATCGATTCAGTGGTTTTGCAGCGGGTTATCGGATCGATTCAGTGGTTTTGCAGCGGGTTATTGGATCGATTCAGTGGTTTTGCAGCGGGTTATCGGATCGATTCAGTGGTTTTGCAGCGGGTTATTGGATCGATTCGGTGGTTTTGCAGCGGGTTATCGGATCGATTCAGTGGTTTTGCAGCGGGTTATTGGATCGATTCGGTGGTTTTGCAGCGGGTTATCGGATCGATTCAGTGGTTTTGCAGCGGGTTATTGGATCGATTCGGTGGTTTTGCAGCGGGTTATTGGATTGATTCGGCGGTTTTGCAGCGGGTTATCGGATTGATTCGGCGGTTTTGCAGCGGGTTATTGGATCGATTCAGTGTTTTTGTGGCGGGTTATCAGATTGATTCGGCGGTTTGCAGTGGGTTATTGGATCGATTCAGTGTTTTTGTGGCGGGTTATCAGATTGATTCGGCGGTTTTGCAGCGGGTTATTGGATCGATTCAGTGTTTTTGTGGCGGGTTATCAGATTGATTCGGCGGTTTTGCAGTGGGTTATTGGATCGATTCAGTGTTTTTGTGGCGGGTTATTGGATCGATTCTGCAGCTTTGCGGCAGGTATCAATTCGTTCGGCGGGTTGATTCAGCGCACATTGGGGACCCTGTGGCGAATGCTGAATTGGCCGCAGGCGGGTGCTGAAATTTGGGTGCTCTCTGAGTAACTCCTCTGATGTGTCACTAGTGCGGAGACATTCTCGCTCTCTCATGGAGTGACTCGGCCGCTTGGATTGGGGTGTGTTGTATCCTCTCCAACCTTTGCGTCTGGTTTCCCGGCAGCTCATGGAGTTATTGATGGTTTAGGCAGTTCATTCTGTTTCCATCACATACATGAAAGAAGAAGCGACTGCCAGCTCACCTTTACAAACGTGGAGAGAGGTGCTGTGATTGGCTGTGAGCTGGTGACCTTATTCTGATTGGGCGCTGAACTTTTATAATAAAGCTATAGCTTTGTTTCTTGGATTTAAGCGCAGGCTCAGAATCTGGTAACAAAATATTTGCCTCCGTGTCTTTAGTATAAGATTCCCCACTGACTGGGGATTGTGGGAATTCAGGCGCCGCGCTAGCCACGCAGTACCTGCGCTCGCTTCAGACTGAACGACTCCTTCTCCTTGGCGCTGCGATTCTCACACACGAAGCTCTGCGTGTCCTTCAACGTGCTCAGGACGTGCTCCAGCTGCACCTTGAGATCCTCAGCCAGCTGCGCCGCTTCCACAGCCTAAACAAAGCACAGCACGTGAGGGGGGGGGGGGGCGATACAAGGTGCCAGGTAGGGTGGTGGCTGATGGAATAACGTGGCATTCAGGGGAAGGGAGATTGTGGATGACGGCATAAAAGAGACCATTTTGCACCCACTTGTATCTGCAAAGAGAAAGCTCCGAACTAACAGAACCAGAGGGTTAATAAGAGGCTTGCATGATCCCCTTCCCCTAACCCCTTCACTGCTGAACCCAATCCCCCTCTGTGCCCTGAGCCCATTCCCCCTCTGTGTCCTGAGCTCATTCCCCCTCTGTGTCCTGAGCCCATTCCCCCCTCTGTGTGCTGAGCCCATTCCCCCCTCTGTGTGCTGAGCCCATTCCCCCTCCGTGTCCTGAGCCCATTCCCCCTCTGTGTCCTGAGCCCATTCCCCCTCTGTGTGCTGAGCCCATTCCCCCTCTGTGTGCTGAGCCCATTCCCCCTCTGTGTGCTGAGCCCATTCCCCCTCCGTGTCCTGAGCCCATTCCCCTCTGTGTGCTGAGCTCATTCCCCCCTCTGTGTGCTGAGCTCATTCCCCCTCGGTGTCCTGAGCCCATTCCCCCTCTGTGTGCTGAGCTCATTCCCCCCTCTGTGTGCTGAGCTCATTCCCCCTCGGTGTCCTGAGCCCATTCCCCCTCTGTGTCCTGAGCCCATTCCCCTCTGTGCCCTGAGCCCATTCCCCCTCTGTGTGCTGAGCCCATTCCCCCTCTGTGCCCTGAGCTCATTCCCCCTCTGTGCCCTGAGCTCATTCCCCCTCTGTGTGCTGAGCCCATTCCCCCTCTGTGTCCTGAGCCCATTCCCCCTCTGTCCTGAGCCCATTCCCCCTCTGTGTCCTGAGCCCATTCCCCCTCTGTGTGCTGAGCTCATTCCCCCTCTGTGTGCTGAGCCCATTCCCCCTCTGTGTCCTGAGCCCATTCCCCCTCTGTGTCCTGAGCCCATTCCCCCTCTGTGTGCTGAGCTCATTCCCCCTCTGTGTGCTGAGCCCATTCCCCCTCTGTGTGCTGAGCTCATTCCCCCTCTGTGTCCTGAGCCCATTCCCCCTCTGTGTCCTGAGCCCATTCCCCCTCTGTGTCCTGAGCCCATTCCCCCTCTGTGTGCTGAGCTCATTCCCCCTCTGTGTCCTGAGCCCATTCCCCCTCTGTGTGCTGAGCCCATTCCCCCTCTGTGTGCTGAGCCCATTCCCCCTCTGTGTCCTGAGCCCATTCCCCCTCTGTGTGCTGAGCTCATTCCCCCTCTGTGTCCTGAGCCCATTCCCCCTCTGTGTGCTGAGCCCATTCCCCCTCTGTGTGCTGAGCTCATTCCCCCTCTGTGTCCTGAGCCCATTCCCCCTCTGTGTCCTGAGCCCATTCCCCCTCTGTGCGCTGAGCTCATTTTTACCGTTTTTTGCTCATCATGTTTAAACACGATGTAAAGTCACATTTTATTGTAGGACCCAGACGCATTATAGATCATTATGTTCAGCAGATTCATAATAGATCATTATTATATGTATACGTCGTGTTCTGCCTGAATATTAGAACAAAAAAATATTTAAAAAAATGTGAATTTCCATTAAGATTCCAGTGATTATATCACGTTTTATCCTCCGAGCATCTAAGCTTATATATTCTACGGGACATGCTTGTTACAAATACATATATATATATTGGAATGGGAACCAGTTACTGTATTTTTGTGAGAAAATTAATTTATGTTTGTGGTTTTTGTTACTTGGTCATGTTTTGTATCATTAGAAAGGCCAATGCTCTGCCCCGTCCAATCACATCTAACATGAATGTGGGGTGTAAAGAATGTAAATAAAGGGGTCCAAAGGACCCGCCCCCCCCCCCTCACTCTACTTTCAGCAGTGAAGCAGCTTGTGGTTTAAAAAGACCAATGTGTACCAATGCTTTTCGCCATCGCCTCCACATTTGCTCCCGGCGTGGGAAATGAGAAGGGGAGTTAGGGCAGCAGCATTGTTTGCTTTATAAATAAAAGCACATAATGTCACCGCCTTAGGGAAAAGCAAAAAAGGAAAATTTTGCACTTAATAGTATCCTTTTTGTTTTCTTCTTTTCTATTTTTACACATTATATGGTCACATTTGGTATCGTAAGGCAAACTGACCTTTCCAAGGACACCTCACGTGACCTTGTGTGGTGTAAAGAATAGAGACGCAGAGTTCAAATTGACCCCCGTGCTCCTCGCAGCACTGCGGCGGTTTAGGTTTACGATGAACCAATGCGGAACTACACACCGTGCCATCACCTCCACATTTACTGGTATCGTGGGAAACGAGAAGGTGAGTTAGCGCGGCATGGTGGGAAACGAGAAGGTGAGTTAGCGCAGCATGGTGGGAAACGAGAAGGTGAGTTAGCGCAGCATGGTGGGAAACGAGAAGGTGAGTTAGCGCAGCATGGTGGGAAACGAGAAGGTGAGTTAGCGCAGCATGGTGGGAAACGAGAAGGTGAGTTAGTGCAGCATGGTGGGAAACGAGAAGGTTAGTGCGGCATGGTGGGAAACGAGAAGGTGAGTTAGTGCGGCATGGTGGGAAAGTAACGAGCAGGTGAGTAACGAGCAGGTGAGTTAGTGCAGCATGGTGGGAAACGAGAAGGTGAGTTAGTGCAGCATGGTGGGAAACGAGAAAGTGAGTTAGTGCAGCATGGTGGGAAACGAGAAGGTGAGTTAGTGCGGCATGGTGGGAAACGAGAAGGTGAGTAACGAGCAGGTGAGTTAGTGCAGCATGGTGGGAAACGAGAAGGCGAGTTAGTGCAGCATGGTGGGAAACGAGAAGGTGAGTTAGCGCGGCATGGTGGGAAACGAGAAGGTTAGTTAGCGCAGCATGGTGGGAAACGAGAAGGTGAGTTAGTGCAGCAAGGTGGGAAACGAGAAGGTGAGTTAGTGCAGCATGGTGGGAAACGAGAAGGTGAGTTAGTGCAGCATGGTGGGAAACGAGAAGGTGAGTTAGTGCAGCATGGTGGGAAACGAGAAGGTGAGTTAGTGCAGCATGGTGGGAAAGAGAAGGTGAGTTAGCGCAGCATGGTGGGAAACGAGAAGGTGAGTTAGTGCAGCAAGGTGGGAAACGAGAAGGTGAGTTAGTGCAGCATGGTGGGAAACGAGAAGGTGAGTTAGTGCAGCATGGTGGGAAACGAGAAGGTGAGTTAGTGCAGCATGGTGGGAAACGAGGAGGTGAGTTAGTGCGGCATGGTGGGAAACGAGGAGGTGAGTTAGTGCAGCATGGTGGGAAACGAGAAGGTGAGTTAGTGCAGCATGGTGGGAAAGAGAAGGTGAGTTAGCGCAGCATGGTGGGAAACGAGAAGGTGAGTTAGTGCAGCAAGGTGGGAAACGAGAAGGTGAGTTAGTGCAGCATGGGAAACGAGAAGGTGAGTTAGTGCAGCATGGTGGGAAACGAGAAGGTGAGTTAGTGCAGCATGGTGGGAAACGAGGAGGTGAGTTAGTGCGGCATGGTGGGAAACGAGGAGGTGAGTTAGTGCAGCATCATTGGTCACATTAGAATTGAAAAATTACATATTTTTACGAAAGAACCTGGTCAGGTTTTGTATTTTTGAATAGGTCATGCTCTGGCCTTTTCAACGATACCAAGAATGGTCCTGTATCTTTTACTGTTTGGGAGATACAGGGGTCCAAATGACCCTGTATTTCTTGTATTGGGATTAATCTGCCCAGTTGAAGGAGTTCCTTTTAGGACGTAATCGCGTCATAGAGGTGGGAGAGTTGGAAGCTTTGCATCACCTTCCGCTTGTGCAGCTCCAGCGCCTGTGTTCTGAGCGTCAGCTCCTTCTCGATAGATGCCAGAGAAGTGTGTAAGATGCGCTCCCTCTCCTCCAGCTTCTGCACCTGTAAGAGCTGTGCGTCCACCTGAAACCAAACAAACCGATCATTCATGCTTCCACAGGTGAGAACAAAATCCTCCCAAGATCCCAGAAGCACAAGGACCGATACAGGATCCTCCCCGAGAACCCAGGAGCACAGGGACCGGCACAAGATCCCCCCAGGATCCCAGGGCCGAGCACGAGATCCCCAAGGATCAAGCATGAGATCCCCCCCAGGATCCCAGCACAAGATCACCCAGGATCCCAGGGCCAAGCACAAGATCACCCCGGGATCCCAGCATGAGATCCCCCCAGGATCCGGCACAAGATCCCCCCCAGGATCCCGCACAAGATCCCCCCCAGGATCCCAGGGCCAAGCACGAGATCCCCCCCAAGAACCCAGGAGCACAGGGACTGGCACAAGATCCCCCAGGATCCCAGGGTCAAGCACGAGATCCCCCCAGGATCCCAAGGACAAGCACAAGATCCCCCCAGGATCCTAGGGACAAGCGCGAGATCCCCCCAAGAACCCAGGATCCCAGGGACTGGCACAAGATCCCCCCAGGATCCCAGGGCCCGGCACGCGATAACGCACAGCATCGCCCTGTCCTGCGCCGTACCTGGGTTTTCAGCCCCTGGACCTGCTCGGCGAGCTCCTCTTTTTCCTCTCTCAGCAGTTTGTGGATCTGGTTTGATTTGATTCTCTCAGACATCAGTTTGAAGTTGGCGTCATCTTTCTCCCGCAGCTGCTGCATTAACCGGATGTTCTGCTCCTGCATGTCTTCAAATGCCTGTCCAGTGACATCCATCTCCGAGAGCAGGGCCTCCTCCTCCTGAAAAGAGGGCGCCCCACAGATCATCACCTTCACCCCCTCATCCATAATAAGGGACTCACCCCCGAGTGCACGCCACCAGCCCAGGGACTCACCCCCGAGTGCACGCCACCAGCCCAGGGACTCACCCCCGAGTGCACGCCACCAGCCCAGGGACTCACCCCCGAGTGCACGCCACCAGCCCAGGGACTCACCCCCGAGTGCACGCCACCAGCCCAGGGACTCACCCCCGAGTGCACGCCACCAGCCCAGGGACCCACCCCTGAGTGCACGCAACAAGCCCAGGGACCCACCCGAGTGCACGCAACAAGCCCAGGGACCCACCCAAGTGCACGCAACAAGCCCATGGACCCACCCGAGTGCACGCAACAAGCCCAGGGACCCAAGCGAGTGCACGCAACCAGTCCAGGGACCCACCCCTGAGTGCACGCCACCAGCCCAGGGACTCACCCCCGAGTGCACGCCACCAGCCCAGGGACCCACCCCGAGTGCACGCCACCAGCCCAGGGACCCACCCGAGTGCACACCACCAGCCCAGGGACCCATCCCTGAGTGCACGCAATCAGCCCAGGGACCCACCCCTGAGTGCACGCCACCAGCCCAGGGACCCACCCGTGAGTGCACGTAACCAGCCCAGGGACCCACCCTGGAATGCACAGTATCAGCTCAGTGTGACAGACCCAGGCTGCAGGAGTTAAATATTTCTCCGGGAATCTGTTTGTTTGGGGGGAGGGGGGTTGGGAAAGTCCTCCAGGGGTTTAGGCATAATGGCCGGTTACCTCAGAAGCCACTACCTTTGGTTCATTATTCCCTTATGTATTTTATTATAGTGTCATCTTACATATACTCTGTATTAGAACACTTTGCTTTCTGTATAGTGTAGAAAGATTCCTTTGTTTTCCCTGACCTCCCCCCCTCCCCAAGGATCTAGCAGGCAGGTTAAGATAAATTTGCATGTGTTGAATGTCTCTTCCTATTGTTCTGTGCTGAGGTTATCTGATCCAATCTGTAATGAATTCTGGAGGAGGGGGGGCTGTCTCTCAACTGTGTTTTACCAGTGTGATTTTCCAGTAAAGAGCCAGTCTTTGTTTTGCTGCTCAACAACACTGGTCGTGCCTGGTGATTGTAGAGAAGGTTTGGGGGCTGCTAAAGCTGGATTTAGGGGTTCAGCTTTGAGAAAGCTAGAGGTTGACAGAGGCACACGGTCAGTGTGCCAGGCGGTCTGTCACACTCAGCAAACCCCAGAATGCACTTGACTATCCAAACAGATTGATTTAAGACGTGCCTGCTTGGTGGCGCTGAGCTTCCTCTGGAGATGATCGATCTGCTCTTCAGCTAGTTTGATTTTTCTCAGAGCTTCCTCATCTGCGAGTTTCTTCCTCTCCCTCCGATCCTTCTCCTCGAGAGACTGAACACGCGTGCGAAGCTCCTCCACCTGCGAGAGAGCTCTGCGTCACATACAGACAGCGCGGCATCACATAGACGAGCGCAGCCAACCCACCAGAGAGCGCTGTGTCACATACAGACAGTGCAGCCATCCCGCCAGAGAGCGCTGTGTCACAGACAGACAGCGAGGTATCGCATAGACGAGCGCGGCCAGCCCAGAGAGCGCCGTGTCACATACAGACAGTGCGGCCATCCTGCCAGAGAGCGCCGTGTCACATACAGACAGCGCGGCCATCCCGCCAGAGAGCGCTGTATCACATACAGACAGCGCGACCAACCCACCAGAGAGCGCTGTTTCACAGACAGCACGACCAACCCACCAGAGAGCGCTGTATCAGACAGCGCGACCAACCCACCAGAGAGCGCTGTATCACTGACAGCGCGACCAACCCACCAGAAAGCGCCGTGTCACATACAGACAGCGCAGCATCACATAGACGAGCGCGGCCAACCCAGACAGCAAGTGTCACATACAGACAGCGCGGCCAACCCACCAGAGAATGATTGGGAGCGATGGAATGAAAGTGAGGGAATGAATGGGAGTGAGGGACTGACGGGGAGGGAATGAATGGGAGTGAGGGACTGACGGGGAGGGAATGAATGGGAGCGAGATACTGACGGGGAGGGAATGAATGGGAGCGAGATACTGACGGGGAGGGAATGAATGGGAGTGAGGGACTGACCGGGAGGGAATGAATGGGAGTGAGGGACTGACCGGGAGGGAATGAACGGGAGCAAAGGACTGACGGGGAGGGAATGAATGGGAGTGAGGGACTGACGGGGAGGGAATGAATGGGAGTGAGGGACTGACGGGGAGGAAATGAATGGGAGTGAGGGACTGACCGGGAGGGAATGAATGGGAGTGAGGGACTGACCGGGAGGGAAGGACTGACGGGGAGGGAATGAATGGGAGGGAAGGACTGACGGGGAGGGAATGAATGGGAGTGAGGGACTGACGGGGAGGGAATGAACGGGAGCTAAGGACTGACGGGGAGGGAATGAATGGGAGTGAGGGACTGACGGGAGGGAATGAATGGGAGTGAGGGACTGACGGGAGGGAATGAATGGGAGTGAGGGACTGACGGGGAGGGAATGAATGGGAGTGAAGGACTGACGGGGAGGGAATGAATGGGAGTGAGGACTGACGGGGAGGAATGAACGGGAGCTAAGGACTGACGGGGAGGAATGAATGGGAGTGAGGGACTGACGGGAGGGAATGAATGGGAGTGAGGGACTGACGGGGAGGAATGAATGGGAGTGAGGGACTGACGGGAGGGAATGAATGGGAGTGAGGGACTGACGGGAGGGAATGAATGGGAGTGAGGGACTGACGGGGAGGGAATGAATGGGAGTGAGGGACTGACGGGGAGGGAATGAATGGGAGTGAGGGACTGACGGGGAGGGAATGAACGCGAGCGAGGGACTGACGGGGAGGGAATGAACGGGAGCGAGGGACTGACGGGGAGGGATTGACAGTAATGGAGAGATTTCATGAAGGAGGAGGGGTTGGGATTGTGATGGCGGTTACAGAGCAGTGGCGCATACCTCTGCCTTGGTTTTCCGCTCTGCTGCCATGAGCTGCACTTTGTCTCTCTGCTCTTTGGGCGCCGATTTGTACATGTCCAGGAGCAGCTTCATCTCCTTCTGGCTCTCCTGGGCTTTTCTGAGGAACAAAACGGAAGAAGGAAGACGTGCAGGGAGTCAGATGTTGATGGACTTTGAGGCGGTGCAAGGTGCACCGCAGGGATTGCACGGAGGTGTAGCAGGAGGATAGTACAAAGGCGCAACAGGGTATAGTATTGGGGTTGTACAGAGGTGCAGCAAGGTGTAGTATGGAGGTGTAGCAGGGTGTAGTAGTGGGGTTTTCAGAGGCATAGCAGGATATAGAACAGAGAAAGAAAGCGGTGATATTATCAGCGGCGCAGCAGAAGAATGAATTAAAAACGGAAAAGAAATGGTTTGTTTTTGTACTTTATGACAATGTCTGCTGCGAGTCCTTCGGGAGACGTCTGACACCCTGCAGACCATGTTAAAGGGAATCCGTGCAATATTGTGTTTGTTCGTGTATACAGAAATGTTTCTTGTTTTTATATTGTTTAAGGATACAATTAGGGGGATTTAAAAGTGTCTCCCAGAGAAAACGGCACAGACCAATATACCGAAATCACAAAATGTTCCTATTCCATAACGGAAAGTTTAGATTTTAATAAGGACACGGAGGCGAGTATTTGCTGTTCTCTCTTATCTGCCCCAACAGCAGCGAAGAAACTTTATTGAAAAAAGCTTCGCTTTAAGCAACGCTCCAGGCCGCGCAAACGCATTCCAGTCGGGTCTTGCCCCCATTTCCGACCACACGAGGGACACCCCCGGAAAGAGAGCAAAGCATCGCGCGAGGTCTTGCTTCATAGTCCAGAGACCTGATCCTCCCCATGTCGTTGCCCCCTAAATGTATAACCAGCACGATATTGCGCGGCACCCGCTTTGATAACACACAACACTCGCGAAATAAGTCGGCCCACCGCATCCCTCTAATGCCCTGCCATCCAATAAGCGCCAGCTCCGGGGGAATACCCAAATTGCGCCCAATGGGACGCTGCTCCGCTCTCTTCTCCGCCCAGTAAACATAGGAGTGGCCCACGATCCATACGGCCCTCGCCGACTGACCTGCAATCACAGAAGATGGGGACGGACATAAGCGTGAAAATGCGAGGAGCGCCATCTGCCCAGCCGCTGCAGCGCTGCCACAAAGGTGCCGGACCCCGCCACAGCCGTAGCCGCCCCTATCCTAAAAGAATGCACCGCAAATTGTCTGGGATCCAAACCAGCTGCGGGGATGCACCGGCGAAAAACTGCCGTAAACTGGAACCGTGTGAGTGGCACTGCCGAACTGTGCAGCAACAGGGGGCCGCCACAGGCAGCCGTAACTCCAAATATCGCCGAGCCAGCGCCACCGGACAGCCAAAACCCCCAGTGGCCAACAATGACACCGCCGCCACCTCTCCCCGCCTGATCAGTTTTTGACCTTTGCAGCTAAAGGAGGATGGAATGGTCTTGAACCGATACATCATCGCGATGCAAACCCGACCACGAGTACTTACTCCTAGACACTAACTCCCCGATGTGCAACGCCCCGAAAAAACAGAAGGTAAATGCCACACGGAAAAGTGCCGTCTCTAAGTCATCCTGACAAACCGAAGGCAACAAACCTAAAACTTTGTCGAGCAACTGCTCCGACACTGGCCGTCGAGTATCAGGAACGCGGTTCCTCTGCCAGCCCCGCACCACCTGCCGGAGCAGCGAATCCTTCCCGATATCCTGCCATCCCACCAACTTCGAAAGACATGAGAGCGCCGCTAACACTCTGGCCGCCCAGGCTCCCGACTTACCGTCTCGCAGAGCCCTGCCAAACAAGAGCCATGTCACCCTAATTCTGTCACCATGAGAGTCACCACCCTCCTCCGTTGCCAGCAGCCTCCATGTGGGACCCACGAATAAAAAATCATCGAGGTAATGCTCGACAGATGGAATCCTGGAATGCTGCCGAACCACCCAGTCCAAAAAAGATGAAAAAATCTCAAAGAAGTGACAGGAGATGGAGCGCCCCATCGGTAAGCATTTATCGAAATAATAGCCGCCCCGAAATTCGCAGCCGAGGAGGTGGTAACATTCCGGGCGTATCGGGAGAAGCCGGAATGCAGATTCAATGTCTGCTTTAGCCAACCATGCCCCCTCTCCAGCCTCTCGAATCACCTGCAGAGCCTCATCGAATGACGCGTACCGGACCCTGCATTCTTCCCTACCAATTCCATCATTAACTGATGCGCCCTTAGGGTAAGACAAATGGTGGATCAGCTGAAATTTGCCAGTTTCCTTTTTTGGCACCAACCCGAGCGGAGAGACTCGAAGGTTTGGAAATGGCAAAGAAGAGAAAGGGCCCCCCATCCGGCCCAGTTGCACCTCCTTCGCCAACTTCTCCGCAACAGTGTCCTCTCTGCGTGTGGCAGACACTAAATTTTGTGAAAATTGTGGTAAATCTGAGGCGTAAATGGGATTTAAAAACCAAAGAAGAATCCCTCCCGCAACAAAGAGGCGCTTTTCTATTGGGGTAGCGCCCGAGCCAGGGCAGCATCGCGGCCACTCGCACCGGTGAGACCCCTGCTACCGGACTCGTCCCGGCCGGCAGACTGAGACTGGCCCCCCTTTTCCCCGCTTGAAACAACGGAAAGCAGCGGGGTTCATCCCGCCGCAGGACGAGCACTCGTGGCGAAGGCGACAAGAGGACCCCCACCTGCAGGAGGGTTCATTAAATAACCAGCAGTACCCCCGTCGACCCACCGCAGCCGGTCCTTGGGGCATAAAGGCTGCGGGTCCTGGAAAGGGCGGCACCACCGGTCAGTTCGGTGTCAGTAGCAGCCAGAGGTTCGCGTCCTGCACTGCAAAGGACAAACCTGGCCGGATCGCCATCTCTTGCCTAAATTGCTGATCGTACTTATACCATGACAGACCCCCATAAATTTTATAGGCCCCCCAGATTAAAGCGAGGTAAGCAAATAGGGAACCCCCCCCACTCCGGATATTTTTCGCACATAATTGCGCTTAACGACAAAAACCCCTGCAGCCAATTTCCCCACGTTGGCGGCAGAGCCTTTTCTTTATCTTTCTCAGCGTTAGTTTGTATTTTAGGCTTATCCACCGTTTCCTTATCGTGCGGAACCAAAGACAAAACCTCAACATACTCCCCCCCCCCCTCCAAATCCGCTCCTTCACCTCCACATGCATCCCCAGTGGTGATAGGTCGCAAGGCGCAGACACAAACCCTGCGCCCCCACCATTGCTGCACCTGAGGAAATCACACAGCCCTGTGCCACAACAGCCGCAGCAACATCACCTAACTGGGCTGCGCTGCTGCTTCGCGAGTTTGCCACCAAAGGCGGGGGTGGCGGCACCACCTGCACCCCCGCCGTTGCAACCGAAGACACCGTCATTGCTGTAGCTGCCACACCTTGCGCTCCCACCCCCATTCCAGTGTCCAGCCATTGGAAACCCAACAGCCGAGTCGGTTCCGCCCTGCAACCTGCGCAGCAACCTGCGTAGCAACCTGCGTAGCAACCTGCGCAGCAACCTGCAACCAGGGTATCAATAACTCCAAGCGGTAAAGGGCCGCCTGCCTCGAGGGCGGAGTCAGCCGCCCGCATCATTGCCCTCCTGCACATCACTTCCTCCCCAGCTGGAAGAGAAAGGCGACCACGAGGGCTCCTCGAATGACTGCTCCGCCGGCCATCTTGGACCGCCATTGCTGCGTCAGCAGGTAACTCACCCCGACTCTCCTCAGTGGTCCCAGCAATCTTCATCTGCTCATTCTGTGCCAGTCTGGCAGCCTCTCCTCTACCCTGCACGGACTTTGCAGTAATCGGTGCGGCGGTCTGGAAGGTCTCTCCCTGCGCCATGGACGCCGGATCCTCCGCCGGAGACGAGCCCCTGTCGTCAAAACCAGCATGCAGCAGATCTTGCACTGAAGTGCCCCGAGCCTCCGCGTGAGCACGTAATTGGCCCAGCAAATGTTCCAAATTGGCGTCCATCACAACTTCTCCTTCTGACAGCATCCAGGCGCGAAGAGACAGGGCCCTCCCCTTCATGGCCGTAAATATAACCTGCTGCCACAATGTTACAGCGACCCTGCGCTCTGCCAATCCTTAATGTCCGGACCGTGGCCGCTGTCATGTCCCCCCTTCCCCCTTTCAGGACGTCTGGATGAACACAAAATGATGTCATAGATAAGAAGTGAAGAGATCGCCCGGTTACCTTCCGGATTCAATACAAAGGATATCAGAACACGTAAGGAACGCGCTCTATATATTCCAATGGATTTAAACGGCTTTTAATACACCCAAAATATCGATATTTAATTCACATTGGAAAATTAAAATAATGTCCGTTGGCCAAAAACTATTGTGAAGGATATCTAGGGATCTTATTATTGTGTACAGCACAGAGACGCGTCAATTCATACGCCGAGAATGAGCCAGAAAAACAACTCCTGCAACAACTGCGGAATCACCGCACCTCACCGCTATTGGACACACCGTCACACCGCGATTGGCTAGATTGAAAGCACATGGAACGCAAACCGATACGTCAAATTGTTTGAATATGCAACACAAGCTGAAAGGGTTAACGAAGACACCAGCAAGAATATAAAGGGGAACTTCCAAGCATATACATTTACTGACAGATGAAGCCAGACTGTGCTGGCGAAAGGCGCGTCTCAGGCTGGCGAAAGGCGCGTCTCAGGATGGCGAAAGGCGCGTCTCAGGATGGCGAACGGCGCGTCTCAGGATGTCGAACGGCGCGTCTCAGGATGGCGAAAGGCGCGTCTCAGGATGTCGAACGGCGCGTCTCAGGATGGCGAAAGGCGCGTCTCAGGATGGCGAAAGGCGCGTCTCAGGATTCGTGTAATTTTCTATTATTTATGAATAAATTTGACTCGGCTTCCGGTACCGGCGGATCCAGGCTTCTTCTTCCCCTTGATCAATCGTACTGGTATCCAGGGACTCTACGCAGTGCAAGAAGGTTGGAGGCCACCTTAAGGGTCTCACAGGCCATTTATCCTCCGAGCCGGGAGAAGAGGCTCAGGCAGGGGTGAGCACCGCCGGGTACTGCACAATCCTTTGCTCCTCTGGCTTATGTCCTCCAGGAATGACTGGAAGGAGGCGATATTTAACGATACTTGGGATTCCGGTAGATTCGTTGCGTTTTCTCTGGGAGACATTTCTAAATCCCCCTAATTGTATCCTTAAACAATATAAAAACAAGAAACATTTCTGTATACACCAACAAACACAATATAACACTCTCTATAGCAGGGTATATAGTTGTGGGGTTGCATGGAGATGTAGCATGGGGTAGTAGTGTGGTTGTACAGGGGTAGTAGTGGGGTAGTAGTGTGGTTGTACAGGGGTAGTAGTGGGGTAGTAGTGTAGTTGTACAGGGGTAGTAGTGGGGTTGTACAGGGGTAGTAGTGTGGTTGTACAGGGGTAGTAGTGTGGTTGTACAGGGGTAGTAGTGTGGTTGTACAGGGGTAGTAGTGTGGTTGTACAGGGGTAGTAGTGGGGTATAGCAGCAGGGATTTTGCACTGACTTGAGCTCGGTCCTCAGCTGTTTGAGGATGTCCGAGTCTTTGCGCTTGGCCTCTTCGGATTTCTGCTTGTCGCGCTCCTTGTCGCGCTCTTTGTCACGCTCGCGCTCATTCTCGCGCTCTCGAGGTTTGCTTCGCTCTGACTCCTTTTTAACGTCCTCCTCCTCCTTCTTGACTTCTGGGGTGGTGGGAGTCTCCGGGTCTCTCACCGGGAGGCAGACCGGCTCCTTTTTGACATCTGGCTCTTCTTCCTTCACAGACGCAGCAGCCATTTCTACCCCTGAAGTAGTAATGGATGAGCCAGGTGCGCCCCCCATCTGAAACCGCATCTGCAGGCAAAATACACCATGAGTAGAGGCGCACAGATCACCGTGAGGCCACTAGGGAAGCACCACCCACCATAACTACGCACCGCCCAACACAAAGCCACTAGAGAAGCACCGCCCACCATAACTACGCACCGCCCAACACAAAGCCACTAGGGAAGCACCGCCCACCATAACTACACCGCCCAACACAAAGCCACTAGAGAAGCACCGCCCACCATAACTACACACCGCCCAACACAAAGCCACTAGAGCGGCACCGCCCACCATAACTACGCACCGCCCAACACAAAGCCACTAGGGCAGCACCGCCCACCATAACTACACACCACCCAACACAAAGCCACTAGAGCGGCACCGCCCACCATAACTACGCACCGCCCAAAACAAAGCCCTAGAGCGGCACCGCCCACCATAACTACGCACCGCCCAACACAAGCCACTAGAGAAGCACCGCCCACCATAACTACACACACCACCCAACACAAAGCCACTAGAGCGGCACCGCCCACCATAACTACGCCACCGCCCAACACAAAGCCACTAGAGCGGCACCGCCCACCATAACTACGCACCGCCAAACACAGCCACTAGAGCGGCACCGCCCACCATAACTATGCACCGCCCAACACAAAGCCACTAGAGCGGCACCGCCCACCATAACTACGCACCGCCCAACACAAAGCCACTAGGGAAGCACCGCCCACCATAACTACGCACCGCCCAACACAAAGCCACTAGAGCGGCACCGCCCACCATAACTACGCACCGCCCAACACAAAGCCACTAGAGCGGCACCGCCCACCATAACTACGCACCGCCCAACACAAAGCCACTAGAGCGGCACCGCCCACCATAACTACGCACAGCCCAACACAAAGCCACTAGGGAAGCACCGCCCACCATAACTACGCACCGCCCAACACAAAGCCACTAGGGCAGCACCGCCCACCATAACTACGCACCGCCCAACACGAAGCCACTAGGGCAGCACCGCCCACCATAAGTACGCACAGCCCAACACAAAGCCACTAGGGCAGCACCACCCACCATAAGTACGCACAGCCCACCACGAAGCCACTAGGGCAGCACCGCCCACCATAAGTACGCACAGCCCACCACGAAGCCACTAGGGCAGCACCACCCACCATAAGTACGCACAGCCCACCACGAAGCCACTAGGGCAGCACCGCCCACCATAAGTACGCACAGCCCACCACGAAGCCACTAGGGAGGCACCGCCCACCATAAGTACGCACCGCCCAACACAAAGCCACTACTGTTTACAACAGTAGCAGAACTAGAGCACAGACCCTGGGGTGCTACCACTGGATGGACAAGATGTACCCCGGTGTATTACAGACCCTGGGGCGCCGCTGCTGGGTGGAGGAGCTGTACCCCGGTGTATTACAGACCCTGGGGCGCCGCTGCTGGGTGGAGGAGCTGTACCCCGGTGTATTACAGACCCTGGGGCGCCGCTGCTGGGTGGAGGAGCTGTATCCCGGTGTATTACAGACCCTGGGGCGCTGCTGCTGGGTGGAGGAGCTGTACCCCGGTGTATTACAGACCCTGGGGCGCCGCTGCTGGGTGGAGGAGCTGTACCCCAATGTATTACAGACCCTGGGGCGCCGCTGCTGGGTGGAGGAGCTGTACCCCGATGTATTACAGACCCTGGGGCGCCGCTGCTGGGTGGAGGAGCTGTACCCCGATGTATTACAGACCCTGGGGCGCCGCTGCTGGGTGGAGGAGCTGTACCCCGGTGTATTACAGACCCTGGGGCGCCGCTGCTGGGTGGAGGAGCTGTACCCCGATGTATTACAGACCCTGGGGCGCCGCTGCTGGGTGGAGGAGCTGTACCCCGGTGTATTACAGACCCTGGGGCGCCGCTGCTGGGTGGAGGAGCTGTACCCCGGTGTATTACAGACCCTGGGGCGCTGCCGCTGGGTGGAGGAGCTGTACCCCGATGTATTACAGACCCTGGGGCGCCGCTGCTGGGTGGAGGAGCTGTACCCCGGTGTATTACAGACCCTGGGGCGCCGCTGCTGGGTGGAGGAGCTGTATCCCGGTGTATTACAGACCCTGGGGCGCTGCTGCTGGGTGGAGGAGCTGTACCCCGGTGTATTACAGACCCTGGGGCGCCGCTGCTGGGTGGAGGAGCTGTACCCCAATGTATTACAGACCCTGGGGCGCCGCTGCTGGGTGGAGGAGCTGTACCCCAATGTATTACAGACCCTGGGGCGCCGCTGCTGGGTGGAGGAGCTGTACCCCGATGTATTACAGACCCTGGGGCGCCGCTGCTGGGTGGAGGAGCTGTACCCCGATGTATTACAGACCCTGGGGCGCCGCTGCTGGGTGGAGGAGCTGTACCCCGATGTATTACAGACCCTGGGGCGCCGCTGCTGGGTGGAGGAGCTGTACCCCGGTGTATTACAGACCCTGGGGCGCCGCTGCTGGGTGGAGGAGCTGTACCCCGATGTATTACAGACCCTGGGGCGCCGCTGCTGGGTGGAGGAGCTGTACCCCGGTGTATTACAGACCCTGGGGCGCCGCTGCTGGGTGGAGGAGCTGTACCCCGATGTATTACAGACCCTGGGGCGCCGCTGCTGGTTTAACCTGATGTTCCTTTTAAGTAAACAAAAAAAAAGCCACTTTTTTGTTATTCGATGAATCGAATAAAAATAAATAAATAAATGTGCCAACTAATCGATTATGAGAATAACCGTCAGCTGCAGCCCTAAGCTCCGCCCACCATAAGGCCACCCCCCCCACTGCCAGGCTGCACCGGGGGCATCCCACCATCATGTCCTGCTCACCTCTCCTTGGGCGTCGCGCACCTTGCGCTTGTACCGCTGCACGTCTCCTTTCAGCTGGTGGTTGTGGTTCTGCAGACTGCCAATAAGGTGGCGCATCTCCCGGTTGATGGGACCTGGGGGGGGGGGGGGTGTTAATGATGGGACTCTGGGACCCGCACACTCTATGACAGCCCCCCCCCCCCGGAACCCGCTCCCTCTTACCAGCCTGCTCATTTGCTGCGAGATTCTGCTCAAACTCGATCCGCAGCATCTCGTACTCCTTCCGGACCTGGGCAAGCGTGTCCTCGAGCTGGATGACCTCCGTGCGCAGCTTCTTCTGGACAGAAAGTTCCTCACTCTGCAAGAGAGGGACACCCAGGAATCCATGAGATAAGAAGGCCCCCCCCGGGGAGGCTGCCCTACCTTCCAGCTCATGCGTCACCCTCCCAGGGTTGCGTCAGCCTGCCCGCCATGCCTGCAGGTACCGCACGTTACAGGAGCCCAAACCCTCCTCCACCTTCCCACCCACACATCAGCCTTACCCAGAAAACAGGAGTGGGGAGCTGACCACGGCACACAGCTCTCCTCCCACCAATGCCCCCCACCTTCCTGATGTGCTGCCTCTCCTCCCACCAATGCCCCCACCTTCCTGATGTGCTGCCTCTCCTCCCAACAATGCCCCCCACCTTCCTGATGTGCTGCTCTCCTCCCACCAATGCCCCCCACCTTCCTGATGTGCTGCCTCTCCTCCCAATGCCCCCACCTTCCCGATGTGCTGCCTCTCCTCCCACCAATGCCCCCACCTTCCTGATGTGCTGCCTCTCCTCCCAATGCCCCCACCTTCCTGATGTGCTGCCTCTCCTCCCACCAATGCCCCCACCTTCCTGATGTGCTGCCTCTCCTCCCAATGACCCCACCTTCCTGATGTGCTGCCTCTCCTCCCAATGCCCCCCACCTTCCTGATGTGCTGCCTCTCCTCCCACCAATGCCCCCACCTTCCTGATGTGCTGCCTCTCCTCCCACCAATGCCCCCCACCTTCCTGATGTGCTGCCTCTCCTCCCACCAATGCCCACCTTCCTGATGTGCTGCCTCTCCTCCCGCCAATGCCCCCCACCTTCCTGATGTGCTGCCTCTCCTCCCACCAATGCCCCCCACCTTCCTGATGTGCTGCCTCGCCTCCCACCAATGCCCCCCACCTTCCTGATGTGCTGCCTCTCCTCCCACCAATGCCCCCACCTTCCTGATGTGCTGCCTCTCCTCCCGCCAATGCCCCCCACCTTCCTGATGTGCTGCCTCGCCTCCCACCAATGCCCCCCACCTTCCTGATGTGCTGCCTCTCCTCCCACCAATGCCCCCACCTTCCTGATGTGCTGCCTCTCCTCCACCAATGCCCCCCACCTTCCTGATGTGCTGCCTCTCCTCCCACCAATGCCCCCACCTTCCTGATGTGCTGCCTCTCCTCCCACCAATGCCCCCACCTTCCTGATGTGCTGCCTCGCCTCCCACCAATGCCCCCACCTTCCTGATGTGCTGCCTCGCCTCCCACCAATGCCCCCACCTTCCTGATGTGCTGCCTCTCCTCCCACCAATGCCCCCCACCTTCCTGATGTGCTGCCTCGCCTCCCACCAATGCCCCACCTTCCTGATGTGCTGCCTCTCCTCCCACCAATGCCCCCCACCTTCCTGATGTGCTGCCTCGCCTCCCACCAATGCCCCCACCTTCCTGATGTGCTGCCTCTCCTCCCACCAATGCCCCCACCTTCCTGATGTGCTGCCTCTCCTCCCACCAATGCCCCCACCTTCCTGATGTGCTGCTCTCCTCCCACCAATGCCCCCACCTTCCTGATGTGCTGCCTCTCCTCCCACCAATGCCCCCCACCTTCCTGATGTGCTGCCTCGCCTCCCACCAATGCCCCCACCTTCCTGATGTGCTGCCTCTCCTCCCAATGCCCCCCACCTTCCTGATGTCTTGCCTCTCCTCCCACCAATGCCCCCCACCTTCCTGATGTGCTGCCTCTCCTCCCACCAATGCCCCCAGGCAGGTAGCAGCTCCCCACTTGCCAATGCCCAGTCACATCTCCCACCAATACCAAGTCCAGTCCCCATTCGGGTGTGCATCTCCCCTCCAACCCATGGACAAATGTATGACAAACAATCCTAAAAAATGTCTGCCTTGTCCACTGAACTACATATCCCAGGCGTCGGACAACAGGAGCGCCACATGCATGAAGTGATGCCATGAAGTGCAGCTTGCAGTGACCCAACGGCATGGTTACCCCTCCTGCCAATACCATGACGCGCACCTTCCTTTCCAGGGCTGCAGTCACAGGCGTCGTCTCAGGGGCCCGGGCTCGTGACGCCTGGGGGAGTCCGCAGACTTTCGGAACGGACTCCCTCTACTACGCAACGCCTGGGCACCAGGGCGTGTTACAGATCGGCCTGGAAGTCATGGCATCATTGATGTCTGGCAAGGAAGCAGGATCCCTTCCAGGCCCCTTTGAGCTTGTCGTAGACTTCCTCAAGGAGTTTTTCGATCAGGGTAAAGCCTATCGGAAGCTTAACGTCCTTCGGTCGGCATTGACGGCATTTCACGTGGGTTTCCAGGGAATTCCTTTAGGTAAACATCCCATAGTTTGTTGATTATTGCGAGGCCTTCAATGTGATTGTTCACCATTGCCTCGGTACTCGACAACCTGGAATATGGACCTCCTCCTCCATTTTCTATCATAGTGGCCCTCTGATCAGGATTTATCATTACGTCAACTCTCCACTAAACTACTTGCCCTCCTCTGCCTGGTCTCTTGTAAACGACTGGCAGATGTCTGAGCGTTGGACTTTCAGGTTCTCTCTTTCGTTCCTGAGGGTGTGGGCTTCGACATTTCCCGTCGTACCAAGACTTCCATCACGTCTGCGTCCTACCTGGCTTTTCCCTTACAACCTGGGTTATGTCCGGTCCAGTGTTTGAATCCCGTAGGGTCTCCCTCCGCACGCCGGGGATTTTCCCCCTATTTATCTCCTTTAGGGCTCCCTTTGCCCAGGTGGGTACTACTACACTAGCTCATTGGCTTTGATGGCTGTTGGATTTGTCGGGGGTTGAGGTTTCCCACTTCGGGGCTCATTCCTGTCACAAACCTGACATGGCGCTTGTGACGTGCTTCATTTGGACTTGGGGTGTGTGGGCATGGATTTGTAGGGTGCAGGACTATCAATATTAGGTCATTGCCTTCTTGTGTGCAGAATGTTGGTATAATTGTGATTTTAACACAGGAGCTCGGAGGCGAGTATTTGCATTTCTCTCTAATACTCCCACAGCAGCAAAGAAACAGAAAAAAAATTGGTATAACTTTTTCCCCCCAACACAAGGATCCCCCTCCCTCAAAAGGTGGGCTGTCCCAAGTCCATAAGAGAACTGCTCAGGCGCGGCAAAATCCTATTTCTTCGCTGCTCCTGCACGTCAAGTATATTTTTCTTTCCTTTGTTACTGCTTCATTTATTTCTATTGTGTTAGATTAGGCTCAGCGTTTTTGCTTTAGCCTTCATTGGGACACGGCTTACCCCGGCTTTAACCGTGGGGGTCATGTCCCTTAGTTTATTTTGATTGCTCGCTCGCTCCGTTCACGAAGCGCTGCGGCGCTGTGTGGCCCCTCCGTTTCCCTCCCACTGCTTCTCAGCGGCATCGCTGGGCGTTGTCGGACCGCGGCTGGTGGTTTCACTCGACGTGCAGTCCGTCTCACTCCCCGCGGCTTCCTAAGGTGGCGGCATCATCTTGCCGCTGCCATCTTAAGTCGCATGGTTCCTGTTCGCGGCCATTTCCACCGCGATCTGCCAAAGACTGCTCGGCTCCTACTCCTTTATGTGCGTACTGCCTCCAATATGTCCCCAAGAAAGGCGCCCACCCAGAAATCACCCTCTCCATCCGCGGAATCGGATTCCACCACGAGCTCCGCTCACGGGGCTGCCTCGTGGACTCTGGGACCACCCCTCCCCCACCCCAACGCCGCTCCAAATCGGCCTACAGGCTGGCTGCTATGGAGGCCTCACTGCACTCCCCCATTTCTGCCACCCTGTCCTCTGCTGTGAGTACAGTCACAGAAGAGTCATTCCACCGCTCCATGGCAGATGCAGTAGCCGCCATCAGGGCAATGCAGCCTGACAGCTCCCCTATGGCCTCAACTTCCTCCATATTCCCTGACATGCCAGCACAAAACGCTGCCCAAGATGCTGCGACCCCATCAGGGTCCAAACATCAATCTAAATCAAAACACATTGATTCTGCTCCTCGAGGGGCTAGCGACCCCGAAAAAGCACTTGAATCTGATGCGTCTAACTCGCGCAAGAGAGCCCTTGAACGCGGGGTGAAAACTGCGGCTCCGCAGAAAAGGTCCAAACCTACGGGTTCTGGTCCGCTCCCCGATATATCGGACTCTGACAATGACGATCACGAGTCTGGGGAAGATAACGCGGAAGCTCTTGAGCTACACGCACCTAACTGGGAGTCGAGGAGGAGCGAGGCCCACCACCTCGGCTATCCCAGAAAGACGTAGTCTGTGACCCTCTGGGTAACCCCATGTTTCACCCCGATCCACGGCCTGGTCTCCCATGCCTCATGTCGAACTTTGGGTAGATACCAACATGCGCCAGCACATGGAGAACGCCACTAGAACGAATTCCAGGGTGGAATGCCCTCGTCCCACCACAGCGGGAAAAACATGTCTTACCCCCACTGTGGATGAGGACTTTGTTAAATTCCTAACCCCCAAAGACTTATCCGCTAAACGAGGTATTGACAGTGCGTTTAGACTGTGTGAGGATAAGATCCTAGATGTATCCTCTCCTCTCATTTACCTGTTAGACCTGGTGGAGGATGCCCGCCTCAATGACACACCCCTCGACCCCACAGAGGTTTCTGGCTGGCTCCAACGTTCCCTCCGTCTCCTAGGAGGCGCCAATGTGGCTATTGCTGCAGAGACATGTAAGTCTATTCTCATCCGCATGGACCCCAACTTACATCTATGGCAACCAAAGATATGGGCGCCAAAGCCCAGGGCCTACTATTTGGCGAAAAATTTATAAAAAATCTGGGCACCTACTCGGGCACCTTTAACCAACTTGAGAAGGTACAAGCTACCATGAAAAGGTGTTTCCATCTAGCAGAGTTTTTGGAAGAGCCGGCAGAGGTGGGAGCCAATCTGCCGGCCGTTCGGGTTTTGCCCGTACAGATCGAGGCTCCTTCCAATCCTCCTCATTCCAAACCATGAGTCCCCCAGCCCGTTCCTGGCGGGGTAGAGGTTTCAGAGGTCGCAGAAGTGTGTTCCACTCCAGACGTGCAACAGGTAAGCCTGCCGATGATAATATGTCGGTTCCGGTAGGGGGGGGGGGGGAGCGCATCCAGGGTTTCCTCCATACTTGGCGCAACGTCACCCTAGATTCCTAGATCCTACAGACTGTCCAAGGGTTCTCCATAACCTTTTCCGAACCTCCCCCTCAACCCCCCCCGCGCTTTTCAGTAGCACAGACCACACTGGTACATACAGAGGTTCTTGCCTTTCTAGACAAAGGGGCAATCGAGGAGGTCTCATGTCTTACGCCAAAATTCGTCAGTACTCTATTTTTAGTTTCCAAGAAAGGTGGTGGCCAACGGCCAGTGATCAATCTCAAAGACCTCAACCTGTGGGTGGAGTACAACCACTTTCAAATGGAGGGCATCCCCACCCTCAAAACCACACACTCCAAAAATAGATCTCAAAGACGCTTATCTGACGGTCCCCATTGCGCCCGCCTCCCGCGCTTATCTATGCTTCCTATGGCGCCAGCGCATGTACCAATTCACCTGTCTCCCCTTCGGTCTCGCCTCCGCCCCCTGGTGCTTCACCAAACTACCAAAACCAGTGGTGGCCTCGCTACGTGCCAGGGGATCCATTTAATAACCTACCTGGACGACATCCTCACAATGTCGTCCTCTGGATACTCTGCTCCTTCACCTCGCGTGGACCATGTCGCTCCTTCAGGATCTGGGCTTCCTGCTCAACAAAGAGAAATCCCTTCTCACCCCTACCCAGCGCATAGAATTCCAAGGCTTCCCGGTAGACTCCGTAGAGATGTCCCTGAGCGTCCCGACGCAGAACGCACGCGCTCTCCGAAAAGATGTAAAATCTCTCCTGCGGGACCCTGCCCCCTCGCTGCGCTCCCTGGCCCGAGTCATCGGGATACTAACTGCGACACGCTTAGCAGTCCTGCCAGCTCCTCTGCATGATCGAGCCCTCCAGAGATCGAAGGCCCGTTTACTCCAGACAGACCCCGATTACTCTCAGAGGGTGACCTTGTCGGACAGGGACAGAAGAGACCTGACTTGGTGGCTGGGGGATTGGTCCACCTGGAACTCTCGACCCATGGTGGACCCATCCCCGACCCTTACGATAGAATCAGACGCCAGTCGCACCGGGTGGGGGGGCTCGCTGCGGCTCGGAGGAAACTGGGGGTCGTTGGTCTCCTCAGGAGTTATCCCTTCAGATCAATGCGCTAGAGCTTCTGGCGGCTTTCTTCGCCCTGCACTGTTTCGTCCGGTCCTCTGGCCATCACTGCATCCTTCTGCGACTCGACAACCTCTCCGCGGTTTGCTATATCAACGCCCTGGGTGGTCCGCCATCCCTGGCTCTGTCAGATATGGCGAGCGACCTGTGGGAGTGCTGTCTTCAGCACCACCTGTTCGTGTCGGCCCAATTCATACCAGGCCTCTCCAACTATGTAGCGGACAGAAATTCCTGCTACCTGGAGAACAGCGGTGACTGGCGCCTCCTCCCGTTAGTATTCCAGGCCCTCCTGGATCTCTGGGGGCCCCTCCAGTTTGGCCATTCTACAGCTGGCGTCCGGATCCAGACGCAATGGTCTCGGATGCTCTGCATCTGGTTTGGCCTCCAGGCAGGCATTACGCATTCCCTCCGTTCCGTCTCTTGTGCAAGGTGTTGTCTGCTGTTCGGGATCAACAAGCAGAGGTTGTGTTAGTGGCTCCATTTTGGCAGACCCAGGCGTGGTTTCCGGGGCTTCTGAATTTTACAGCGCTGCGGAATATGCTGGCGCTTTATAAAGAAAAATAATAATAATAATAACTGGCGTTGGACTTTCCACGCGTCCTGCCCATCCGAGATGACCCATTGTCGAACCCAGTGGGGCTTCCTCATCCTCTCTTACTCGACAGGCGTCTGACACTGCTGACGTGGTTTATTTCCGGCTCTTCTGGCAGGCTGCAGGAGTTTCGGACCGGACTGCGGAATTGCTGCACCTATCCTGGGCCCCCGGTACAAGGGGGACGTATGCATCAGCATGGGGCCATTGGCACCGCTGGTGTTTGGGAAGGGACCAGGATTCCCTTACTGCCCCTGTATCTTCAGTGATGGATTTCCTATCCTCCCTCTTCAACTCTGGTTGGCCTTCCGAACGATGTGTATCGCTCAGCGATTTCGGCAGGTCACACCGGCTTCGATGGGGTTCCAGTTGGTCGCCACCCATTGGTTTGCCGCCTGCTTCGGGGTGTACGCGTGTCTCATCCTCCGCTGCCCAGATACTCGTCGACCTGGGACGTTACTATGGTCCTCCGTTTCCATTCAAATTGGCCTGACAATGACGATTTGTCCCTGAAACAGCTCTCGGCGAAACGGGTGAGTGATGTTCGCCCTCTGGACTTCCAGGCCCACTCTTTTACCCCGGAGGGGGTGTGCTTTAACGTCTCTCGACACACTAAGACCTCTATTAGATCAGTTTTGTTTCCTTCCTTCCTTCCCGAATGATCCCCGTCTGAGTCCGGTTCGTTGTCTCCGTTCTTACGAGGCGCGTACGCTCTCCCTCCGTAGCGGTGCGGTGTCTCCGCTTTTTGTCTCGCTCCGTGCACCTCACGCCCCGGTGACCTCCACTACCCTCGCCCGCTGGGCTCGCTGGCTCCTGGGCTCTGCGGGCGTGGATACCACTATCTTTGGCGCTCATTCCATGAGAGGGGCTGCGGCCTCCTCTGCCATGGCGGCTGGTTCCAGATTGGAGGATATCATGAAGGCGGCAGATTGGTCTAGAGAATCAACCTTCCGCACGTTCTATTTTAAAACCAGTTGTTCACATGGCGGATTCTTTGGTGCGTTGAACTTGCAAATAGGAAGCCTCCGAGCTCCTGTGTTAAAATTCCCAAATTTTCCTATCACTGGACGGAAAGTTTGGATTTTAATATGGACTCGGAGGCGAGTATTTCCCGCCTCTCCCTCCCGGATTAGTGGCCGTCTTTTGGCTCTCCTGATTTGTTGCTCGGTTTATGGCGATTTATTGTTTTCTGTATCCTATGCGCAGCGCATACTTCGTCGTTAATTCCCTCTGGTGGTCCTCCCCTTTTGGGGGGACGTTAGCTTAAGGTTCTCTATTACTGGATTGCGTGGGTTCCTGAGGTTGCCCACTCCCTGATGTGCGGTTCTTGTGCTTCCTTTTCAGCCCAGTCATATGTTCTGCTTTGATGGCCATTTACAGTTTGCACTCTCTGCTCTTTTCGATGCCTGTGACGGGCGTGTTTGCGGATGGCGTTTGTTCGCCTTAAGAAAGAGGATTTTGCCGCGCCTGACCAGTTCTCTTCTGAACATGGGACAGCCCACTGTTGAGGGAGGGGAATCCTTGTGTTGGGGGGAAAAGGGTTATACCAATTTTTTTCTATGTGTTTCTTTGCTGCTGTGGGATTTTTTAAGAGAAATGCAAATACTCACCTCAGAGTCCTTATTAAAATCCAAACTTTCCGTCCGGTGATAGGAAAATTTGGGAATTATACAAGAATGTCATTGTTGGTCACAATCTGCTGATCAGATTAGACTTCCAGTAAACGTGCTCTTAGGAAGATGTAAATATCTGATTAACAGCTCCACAAACATAATATTCGTTGTCAGACAAACACTGCCCGTTTTAAAATGGAATCTGTTAATCATCATGGTTTTAATTCGTTTAGAAAGCTTAACCCCTTCACTGCTGAGCCATTTCACATCTTAAAAAAACATGTTTTTCTTTTTTTTATTATTATTTCTATTATTTTGTTTCTTTACTTTAAAACATGGTCATGTTTGGTATCATTCGAAAGGCCATGCTGGGAGTTAGGGGGTTCCTTTAAACCCCGATATCTCCCATCTTTCCTTTGGAGTCAATGAGGACGTTCCCCAAACGTCCTCAGAGGTGAAAGGGTTAAGTAATGTGCTCACTGTACTGGAATCTAATTATGTTTCACCTTCCAAATGTTGTCCATTATTGGTTTCGGTCTGGTTGTTCATTGCTCATCCACAGTTGTGGGTCAGCCTTGAACAAGCAATAGGAGCCTCAGAGTCCTTGTATTAAAATTATAGAATTTTCCTAAGAATGAAGGAAAGTTAGAATTTTAATAAAGGACTCTGTGGCGAGTATTGCCCACCACTCCCTCCGCCGTTGTGGTTTTCTGCTGCCGGGCCTACCCCTGCTTTCTGTCTCACGTCTGCTGCTTTCCCCCCCCCCCTCGTGAGTGGTCTTCCCTCTCCTTCCGGTTTCTCCACTTCCTGTTCCCAGTTCTTCTGGTTTGATGGCTACATCCCGTAAGAAAAGAGGAAGTACAGGAGAAGTCGTTTGGTTTTCTTTGCCGATACCCGGAAGAGGGACTGACACATTGGAGGGCAAGGGGTGTCAGACTATACCATGTTGTTATTTGTTTTTCTCTTAGAACGTGTGCTTTTGATGGTTTAGGTTTTCTTGCTAGTTGCCAATTCAAAGTAAAGCATGAAAGAAGCAAATACTCGCCTCAGAGTCTTTTATTAAAAATCTAACTTGCCTCCAGTCGTCGGAAAATTCTATAATTTTTGAACACACCCACTTCGCCAAGTCACGTGCCCTTCTGGAGAGAAGCAAGTACATGACAGACACCACTTGCCCCCGGCCATGCCGCAGCACACACGTACCTCCATTCTCTCGATCTGACGCAGGTGGCTGTTCTTGGTGTTGAGCAGCAGAGCACGAGCTTCATCCAGCTGCGTTTTCACCTGCAGAGACTCGTTGTAAAGGACGGAGAACTGAGACTGCAGGCAGCGGAAGTCCTGCGTGCTGCGCACAGCTTCCTCAGGGAGCGTCCGCAGGTCCAGCTGCCAAAAACAGACAAAACGTGAGAACGACGTGAAGTTAACCAACCGGCAGGCCTCCTCTCCAACGGAATCCACTACCTTGAGCTTCTCCTTCAGCCGGACGGAAGTCTGGAGCTCGTTCTGCAGCTTCTCCAGCTCACACATACGACTGTTTGCCAACTCCTGATTCTGCTCCAACTCCGCATTCAGCATCTCAAACTGAAGCACAGAACAACACCCTCAGGGACAGACTGACGGCAAGGGTCGGGACAGAGGGGAGAGGCTAAGAGGGGGTGGAGGGGAGAGACTGACAGCAGGGTGGGGAGAGGGGAGAGGCTGACAGCAGGGTGGACAGAGGGGAGAGGCTGACAGCAAGGGGGGGGACACAGCGGGAGATCCGTCTGGAGATCATACACATACCTCTTAATATATCATAAAGCTAGCCCCAAACCATAGCTCCTGCCTGTGACACCTCCCCCAAATAAGAGGCGCACTGGGTGGAGGATCGAACGCCTCTCCTTTGCATCTTAAGCGGAATCCTCCCCATGGCGTGACGCCACATCAGCATCCCGTGCAGGCGCCATCACCATCCGCAGCCGTCACCCTCTCCTGCATTCCACGCCTTTCTTCACGCAGCTCACCATCCGCAACCGTCACCCTCTCCTTCATTCCGCGTCTTTCTTTACGCAGCTCACCATCTGCAGCCATCACCCTCTCCTGCATTCCACGCCTTTCTTCACGCAGCTCACCATCTGCAGCCATCACCCTCTCCATTCTTCGTCTCTTCATACAGCTCACCATCCGCAGCCGTCGCCCTCTCCTTTATTCCGCATCTCTTCATACAGCTCACCATCCCCAGCCGTCACCCTCTCCTGCATTCCACGCCTTTCTTCACGCAGCTCACCATCCGCAACCGTCACCCTCTCCTTCATTCCGCGTCTTTCTTTACGCAGCTCACCATCTGCAGCCATCACCCTCTCCTGCATTCCACGCCTTTCTTCACGCAGCTCACCATCTGCAGCCATCACCCTCTCCTTCATTCTGCGTCTCTTCACGCAGCTCACCATCCGCAGCCGTCCCCTTTCCTGCATTTCCCTCTGTAATCCCTCCCACCCAGTCCTGGGCCTAAACGCATAGCTCTCCCTTCCAGCGGCTTCCACTTCTTTCTAGTTACCCTTTAAGCCCAAGCTTCTCCTCCTTCCCTCTGCAAGCCCTGCTATTGTCGGCCACCAGCTCCACACTCCCCCTGCTCCCTCTTGTTTCACATACCTCAGTCAGTTAGATTGTAAGCTCACACGGTGTCTGGTTGAGCACTAGTATAAAGTGCTGCATTAGCAGGACATGAATCCTGGCAGGGCCGCCTGTTTCTAATGTATCATTTATTATGCCTCACGTTTGTTCTTCCCTGTTGTAAAGCGCTGCGGAATCTGTTGGCGCTATATAAGCGATTTTGAATGAGAAACTAAAAAAATGGTCCAGCAAACCATGATGGACCAAGTGAGATGGAAGTATCTGGACAGAAAGGCAAGAAACTCAGACGTTCTGCATCTGAGGAACACCCACAGATTAACCACGCCACCACCACCACCTTACACCCGGGCAATGGAGGAGTAAACACAGAGGTGTACAGGAATGTTAAACTGCCTGACTGTCCCAATGCATCCTGGGGAATATGAACAGGTGGACACAACCAAGAGACCACTTTACCTTCTGCACAGTCAGGGTGGTTTGTCCTCCTTGGAAACTTCCTGAGCTGCCGGAGATGTGATATCCAGAATTCAGCTGCAGAGACATAAATTATACGGGAAGTGTGTGAGGCTAGCTCAGGGCTCTGCTCGTGGCCCCGGCTAGCTCAGGGCTCTGCTCGTGGCCCCGGCTAGCTCAGGGCTCTGCTCGTGGCCCCGGCTAGCTCAGGGCTCTGCTCGTGGCCCCGGCTAGCTCAGGGCTCTGCTCGTGGCCCCGGCTAGCTCAGGGCTCTGCTCGTGGCCCCGGCTAGCTCAGGGCTCTGCTCATGGCCCCGGCTAGCTCATGGCTTTCATGGGGCGAGGTACGGTACCTGCTCCAGGGCCTCTGCCAGATGGCGGTTGAGTTTCTGTTCGTGTTTACGCAGTTTCTCGATGTCCCACTGAAGGTCCTCGATGCTCCTCTCCATTTCGGATACTTTAGTCTCAGAGGACGTGACCCGGTCCTGCAGCTCATGGTGCTGGAAAAGCCAAGGTGTAAACGTTAAAACAGAAGTCCAGCTTCCTCCATTATCAGCCTCTGAGCTAAAGACAAACAACACTGGGGCTGGAGGAAGTCTCGCACATGGTTGACTTCTTGCTTTATAAATTCATGCTCTGGTCTTACAGTCTTGCTTTATCTCTCGCTAAACAAGCTTTACTTCTCGTTCTTTATCTCCACCTTCTCTCACGTTTCCAGACGGCTGTTTCATACGTTCAATCTGTTAACGCAACCCGCGTCCACCCAACCTTCCGCGGGCCTCGCGTCCACCCAACCTTCCGCGGGCCTCGCGTCCACCCAACCTTCCGCGGGTCTCGCGTCCACCCAACCTTCCGCGGGCCTCGCGTCCACCCAACCTTCCGCGGGCCTCGCGTCCACCCAACATTCCGCGGGCCTCGCGTCCACCCAACCTTCCGCGGGCCTCGCGTCCACCCAACCTTCCGCGGGCCTCGCGTCCACCCAACATTCCGCGGGCCTCGCGTCCACCCAACATTCCGCGGGCCTCGCGTCCACCCAACATTCCGCGGGCCTCGCGTCCACCCAACATTCCGCGGGCCTCGCGTCCACCCAACATTCCGCGGGCCTCGCGTCCACCCAACCTTCCGCGGGCCTCGCGTCCACCCAACATTCCGCGGGCCTCGCGTCAACCCAACATTCCGCGCGCCTCGCATCCACCCAACCTTCCGCGGGCCTCGCGTCCACCCAACCTTCCGCGGGCCTCGCGTCCACCCAACCTTCCGCGGATCTCTATGCTGTCACCAACACAGACTACTTCACCAATAAGATTAATAAACAGACTGGAAATCTCTTCACCGACCTCCCCCATTAACCCTTCAACCTCACTCCCTGCTCTCCTCCATTAACCAACCTCACTCCCTGCTCTCCCCCATTAACCCTTCAACCTCACTCCCTGCTCTCCTCCATTAACCAACCTCACTCCCTGCTCTCCCCCATTAACCAACCTCACTCCCTGCTCTCCCCCATTAACCCTTCAACCTCACTCCCTGCTCTCCTCCATTAACCAACCTCACTCCCTGCCCTCCTCCATTAACCAACCTCACTCCCTGCTCTCCTCCATTAACCAACCTCACTCCCTGCTCTCCTCCATTAACCAACCTCACTCCCTGCTCTCCCCCATTAACCCTTCAACCTCACTCCCTGCTCTCCTCCATTAACCAACCTCACTCCCTGCTCTCCCCCATTAACCCTTCAACCTCACTCCCTGCTCTCCTCCATTAACCAACCTCACTCCCTGCTCTCCTCCATTAACCAACCTCACTCCCTGCTCTCCTCCATTAACCCTTCAACCTCACTCCCTGCTCTCCTCCATTAACCAACCTCACTCCCTGCTCTCCTCCATTAACCAACCTCACTCCCTGCTCTCCTCCATTAACCAACCTCACTCCCTGCTCTCCTCCATTAACCCTTCAACCTCACTCCCTGCTCTCCTCCATTAACCAACCTCACTCCCTGCTCTCCTCCATTAACCAACCTCACTCCCTGCCCTCCTCCATTAACCCTTCAAACCTTGCTCACTCCTTTGCTCTCTGCAGACTGAATTCACTATTCACCGCAGTGCACCGAAGATGGAGCCACCGATCGTCGCAGAAAAGGAAAAAAAAACAGAAGTCTGCTATTCTCTTAATAGGTGTTTAAACCAATAAAAATTACAATGTGTCTAAATAATAAAGATCCTTTAACCTCGCTGGTCGTCTGATTAGGTCAATATTTTGGAGTCTCAAAGCGCTCCATTGTTTTGCATGGAATTGTGTTTAGATTTTAGGCCTGTAATCTGTATGGAATAACTCACTGAACTCCGTCCATACTAGAGTCTAGTAAACCCACCGGCTCGGATAACGTTTCAAACACGAAATAATAAGTTATACAATAAATAATCATAAAAAAAAAGGATAATATTCAATAATATAAGCAAACCAAATACACTGAAATTTGTCCAAACAAGGCGCAATATGAGCAGTCACTGCAAACTGCTTCAGTAAACATCCCGGCGATGGAACATTTTGAAACATGGGACGGCACAAAGTCCAACGTCACAATCAGCACAATGGAAGCTGGTTTCCTTTGGGATTTTCTTGCCCTTGTCAACCCGCTTGGAGTAACAAACCACACATATCCTGTAGGTACGGACTTCCTCTCAGTTGGTCCACAAAGTGACGACCAGTCAGGCGTTGACAATGCCAACAGCACAACGTCCAGCTCTATTTACAGGTGGTGTTTGATGGTTCACAAAGATACATTCGGCAACTTTCCAAATTAAGTCCAAATGAATCACAGGCTTGTCACTTATTTTTTCAGCAGAATGTAGGCTGTCCACAAGTACTGCTCAAGAAGATGCCTGAAGATCTTCCTGTAACATTTCTTCTGCTGCCTCCTCATAGCAGGGTAGAATATCATCGCTTGATCGGCTCGGTTAACACCTCCCATGTTGCTATTATAGTCTATCACTACCTGCAGCTTCATGATTTCGTTCCCACCTTTCATGCCATGACAGTGGAGATGTGATGGACAGCACCCAGTAGGCACATCTTTCTTGTCACGCCATCGCGGTGCCATCATTTTGCCTTTCTGCCAGGCAACCATTTCTCCAGTCTTCAGCTTCTTATTGCTACAGATTGGCGGCATGTCACGCGGGCTAGGCCGGATGGTTCCATAAGTGTCTGTCTTGTGCTGCAGAAGACACAGGAGATGTGTAAAAGTTGTCGTCACGCAATAGCCCTGATTTGGAAACGGCTCAGTAAGTGACAGAACGGAAGATGTTGCCAATCCATACTTCTGTATTTCTCATTGAATTTCGTCCATTTTCAGGTGTAGATGATGGAATTCCAGATGTAGCCAGTTGATTCGCACAGCATGTATTATTTCACACCAAATCGTGCTCTCTTTGATGCAATCTATTGCACCCAGCTTACCCGTCTCTTGTAGGCCATTGGACTTTCGTCTATGCTGATGTCCCTCTCTGGCACATAGCTCTGTTGGAAATTATTGACAATCATTTGATACACTTCCAAATTTTCCTCGGTTTTGGGGAAGGATGAGTAGTTTCAAATTCCTTGTCGTTTCCAAAGTGCAGGAATTTCATGATCAGGGTAAAGCGGTACTCGGTCATCACCGTGCCAAAGAATGGAGTGGCAAGCAATTTATTGTCCAATACCACTTCTAGAGGGGTTTACCCACCACTCCCTAAAGTATTATCAGGCCCAGGAATTTCCAAATGTCATCTCTGGTCACTGGTTCCCACTTTCTGTTGCGTGAAAACTTCCGATGCAGAGTAACCAATTGTTGCTCCTGGTACCGGTTTGTCCTCATAACTAATTTTTCAATCACCGCATCGGTCAGGAATTTTATTTATTTATAAAGGATTTTACCAGGAAGGAAACATTGAGATTTCTCTCGTTTTCAAGTATGTCCTGGATTCAAGAACATTAAATTGTTACAGTTACAGAAATACAAAGTAATAAATGCAAGATATTAACAAACAACACAAATATACAGATTAACAGAAAATAAATATGTAAGTAATAAAGTCACTGTGTTACATGTTTACAGGCGCATTCTGTATATAGTCACTAGGTTACATGTTTACAGGTGCATTCTGTATATAGTCACTATGTTACATGTTTACAGGCGCATTCTGTATATAGTCACTATGTTACATGTTTACAGGTGCATTCTGTATATAGTCACTATGTTACATGTTTACAGGTGCATTCTGTATATAGTCACTATGTTACATGTTTACAGGCGCATTCTGTATATAGTCACTAGTTACATGTTTACAGGTGCATTCTGTATATAGTCACTATGTTACATGTTTACAGGCGCATTCTGTATATAGTCACTGTGTTACATGTTTACAGGTGCATTCTGTATATAGTCACTAGGTTACATGTTTACAGGTGCATTCTGTATATAGTCACTATGTTACATGTTTACAGGCGCATTCTGTATATAGTCACTGTGTTACATGTTTACAGGTGCATTCTGTATATAGTCACTATGTTACATGTTTACAGGTGCATTCTGTATATAGTCACTATGTTACATGTTTACAGGTGCATTCTGTATATAGTCACTATGTTACATGTTTACAGGTGCATTCTGTATATAGTCACTGTGTTACATGTTTACAGGTGCATTCTGTATATAGTCACTGTGTTACATGTTTACAGGTGCATTGTGTATATAGTCACTGTTACTGTTACATGTTTACAGGTGCATTCTGTATATAGTCACTGTGTTACATGTTTACAGGTGCATTCTGTATATAGTCACTATGTTACATGTTTACAGGTGCATTCTGTATATAGTCACTGTGTTACATGTTTACAGGTGCATTCTGTATATAGTCACTGTTACATGTTTACAGGCACATTCTGTATATAGTCACTGTGTTACATGTTTACAGGTGCATTCTGTATATAGTCACTGTTACATGTTTACAGGCGCATTCTGTATATAGTCACTGTGTTACATGTTTACAGGTGCATTCTGTATATAGTCACTATGTTACATGTTTACAGGTGCATTCTGTATATAGTCACTATGTTACATGTTTACAGGCGCATTCTGTATATAGTCACTGTGTTACATGTTTACAGGTGCATTCTGTATATAGTCACTATGTTACATGTTTACAGGTGCATTCTGTATATAGTCACTATGTTACATGTTTACAGGTGCATTCTGTATATAGTCACTATGTTACATGTTTACAGGTGCATTCTGTATATAGTCACTGTGTTACATTTTACAGGTGCATTCTGTATATAGTCACTGTGTTACATGTTTACAGGTGCATTCTGTATATAGTCACTAGGTTACATGTTTACAGGTGCATTCTGTATATAGTCACTTGTTACATGTTTACAGGTGCATTCTGTATATAGTCACTATGTTACATGTTTACAGGTGCATTCTGTATATAGTCACTATGTTACATGTTTACAGGTGCATTCTGTATATAGTCACTATGTTACATGTTTACAGGTGCATTCTGTATATAGTCACTGTGTTACATGTTTACAGGTGCATTCTGTATATAGTCACTGTGTTACATGTTTACAGGTGCATTCTGTATATAGTCACTGGTTACATGTTTACAGGTGCATTCTGTATATAGTCACTGTGTTACATGTTTACAGGCGCATTCTGTATATAGTCACTATGTTACATGTTTACAGGCGCATTCTGTATATAGTCACTGTGTTACATGTTTACAGGCGCATTCTGTATATAGTCACTGTGTTACATGTTTACAGGTGCATTCTGTATATAGTCACTGTGTTACATGTTTACAGGCGCATTCTGTATATAGTCACTGTGTTACATGTTTACAGGTGCATTCTGTATATAGTCACTATGTTACATGTTTACAGGCGCATTCTGTATATAGTCACTGTGTTACATGTTTACAGGCGCATTCTGTATATAGTCACTGTGTTACATGTTTACAGGCGCATTCTGTATATAGTCACTGTGTTACATGTTTACAGGCGCATTCTGTATATAGTCACTGTGTTACATGTTTACAGGCGCATTCTGTATATAGTCACTGTGTTACATGTTTACAGGCGCATTCTGTATATAGTCACTATGTTACATGTTTACAGGCGCATTCTGTATATAGTCACTAGGTTACATGTTTACAGGTGCATTCTGTATATAGTCACTATGTTACATGTTTACAGGTGCATTCTGTATATAGTCACTATGTTACATGTTTACAGGTGCATTCTGTATATAGTCACTGTTACATGTTTACAGGTGCATTCTGTATATAGTCACTATGTTACATGTTTACAGGTGCATTCTGTATATAGTCACTTGTTACATGTTTACAGGTGCATTCTGTATATAGTCACTGTGTTACATGTTTACAGGTGCATTCTGTATATAGTCACTATGTTACATGTTTACAGGTGCATTCTGTATATAGTCACTGTGTTACATGTTTACAGGCGCATTCTGTATATAGTCACTATGTTACATGTTTACAGGCGCATTCTGTATATAGTCACTGTGTTACATGTTTACAGGCGCATTCTGTATATAGTCACTGTGTTACATGTTTACAGGTGCATTCTGTATATAGTCACTATGTTACATGTTTACAGGTGCATTCTGTATATAGTCACTGTGTTACATGTTTACAGGTGCATTCTGTATATAGTCACTGTGTTACATGTTTACAGGTGCATTCTGTATATATAGTCACTGTGTTACATGTTTACAGGCGCATTCTGTATATAGTCACTGTGTTACATGTTTACAGGTGCATTCTGTATATAGTCACTATGTTACATGTTTACAGGTGCATTCTGTATATAGTCACTATGTTACATGTTTACAGGCGCATTCTGTATATAGTCACTGTGTTACGGGTTTACAGGTGCATTCTGTATATAGTCACTGTGTTACATGTTTACAGCTGCATTCTGTATATAGTCACTATGTTACATGTTTACAGGTGCATTCTGTATATAGTCACTATGTTACATGTTTACAGGTGCATTCTGTATATAGTCACTATGTTACATGTTTACAGGCGCATTCTGTATATAGTCACTATGTTACATGTTTACAGGTGCATTCTGTATATAGTCACTGTGTTACGGGTTTACAGGTGCATTCTGTATTGAGGTATGTTAATAGGGAGCGCGAGTGAATAATTGCAAGTGTGCCAAGGGGTTGTCATGTTCCACGTCCACTTTCATACCAGGTGCTCCAATAAATTGGAATCTTGGGGGCGCTGCCTGGTTCTCACTACAGTCAATAGAACACCAAGGTCGCATATCACTGAGCATCACCGTCGCTGTCGTCACTCTCTGTGTCTGATGACGAATTTCCCCACGAATCACTGTCGCTCAATTCTGCGAGTAATTCCAACTCGCTGTCGCTACTTTCAGGCTGGTCTGCAACCGCTTACAGGGACGCTTTTTGGACACAAAGATGTACAAAAGTGCAGGCAGGGCACAGGACAACTCACTAGGGCAAACCTGGGGTGAAATGGATTGAAACAATGTAATCCTGACAGAATTAATTGCATCTGTCAGGATTTTATACTTTTTCTCCCCCCAAATTTGCTGCCAGTTCCCGCCCCCCTGCGTCGAAGGGAAGAGAACCCAAAAGCAAGACGCCGCGATTGGACGGAGGTGGGAGCAGGGGACAGCGAGGGAGTGCAGGGACAGGTATGTATCCAGCCTGAGTGAGGCTCGGAGTTACTGTTTTCAGCAGCAAATTTTTTTTTCTCTGCAGATTACTTGTTTATTCCAATATTCTGTTTTAAAAGGTTTTTATTGTAATTAAGGAAGACATACAGTACAAAAATAGAATACATAATACAAACAAGCGAGTTCCAACAAAATACCTAATTAAACCGTGTACAGCAATCAGTAGTATCCAAAGGGAAGTCAAATGAGACACTAATATACGCGTCCAATGACCAGCTTTGTTAAAGGTGATAACAAAAAAAAGAGACATATTACCCTCACCGTCCCACTGAACCGGAATATCACTTCCAGGGATCATAAAACGAAAAAAAAATCAAAAGAAAAATGTATCACAATAGCGATCCCAGAAGGAATCTGCTTAGTAACATACAGGGGTAGGAAGGGAAGGAGAAAGGTCAGGGCAAATCGTACCGTCCGAGCGAATCTAGGGAACTACCAACCGCATCGTATGTATATACAAATAACAGACATACAAAGGACATACATAATACATAGGAGAGGATAATGTCAAAGAGAAAGATAGAAGGAGAAGAAAAGAAAATGAAAAGGACAGAGGAAGAAGAAAGAAAGAAGAGCTCAAAAATAAAGACATAGCATCTGCCCATGAGTCTACAGAGACCTCCGTCCTCACGTCAAATAGACGTCAGCTAGCGCTAACACCCCGAACAGGAGAATAGACATCAAACATACATCATAACGTTAGACAGGAGATGGGGGAAATCGGGATTATGAATCCCACGAAGCCAATCTTTACAAAAAGCTGAGGAGATGAATTCTGTCCAATGAAAAACAGTGTCCCATTGGTCTCCGGTGAATAACAGCTGTTCCGCAGACCTAATGAGGTCAACCCGGTTGAGCACTTCCCGCAATGGTGGAGTGGTATGGGATTTCCAATACAGAGGGGGGAGAGATCGTGACACAACTAGTAGACGTGGTAAAATAGACCTCTTAAGAGATTTGTAAGAAAAGGCAGAATGGCCAAGTAAGAACAATTTGGGGTCAAGAGTCAGTTCAAGACCTGTGAGAGGACATGCCAACGTTCGGATAGCTTCCCAAAAGTGAACAATCCGTGAGCAAGTCCACCATAAATACATAAGTACCCTTCGCAGAATTACATCTCCAGCATAAATCTGCGGCAGAGGGACAGAACCGCGCAATCTGAGCAGGAGATGTATACCAAAAGGAGATCAACTTATATGAGGTCTCTTGGAACCCGGAGACTGGTGAGCCGGATGCCACAAAATAGAAGCTTTTCGACCAATGTTTCTCAGGAACGACCTCGCCCAACACAACATCCCATCGGCCCACATAAGGTGGTAAATCAGACGTAAAAGCTTGGAGTAAGGCATAGAGCGTGGAGAGACTACGGACAAGGGACAACCCCAGGTCACAGTAGCGTTCAAACTGAGTCAAAGGACGCAAAAACCCAGTTCTATCTGAGAATGAGCAGATGAAAGATCGTAGCTGTGCAGAATTAAAGGAGTCAGTAAACGTCGGTGTGGGTGCGTCAGAACCTGCCTCTAACGGGATCCATTGTCCGTCCGCAAAAAGATGATGTGCCCCAAGACAAGAAGATGCAGTAAAGCGAAGACAAACCGCGGTACGTATCCCACCTGGGAGTGCTGGGTTATGTGACAGAGGGAGCAGCGGAGAAGGTGAGAGGGCAAAAAGAGGTCAGGCTCCAAACCAGTATCTGAGCGTACATCCCACAGTAGGGGTTTGTTTAGCCAACATATGAGGAAGAAGCCGGGGCAATGCTTTGAGATGGCAGTCAGCGAGTGCCCACTCCAAGTCAAGCCATTTGCGAGTTGAACCTACTTCCATCCAGTCTAGGATTATAGTGAGATGGCTAGCATATAAATAGGACCCAAGGTATGGTAATGCCAAGCCCCCTGATGCAACGGATTTGCACATGGTGGTAAATCGCAGTAGGGGTCGTTTTCCTGCCCGGATAAAATTCAAAAACATGTCGCACCTCCAAGAGCCAGCATCTAGGGACCTGCAAGGGGATGGTCTGTATAAGGAGACGAGGTAAGATGTTCATTTTCAGTACCCCGACTCTACCCAACCATGAAATATATTTTGAAGACCAATCTTTGACATCTTGGCGAATAACAGATAGCAAGGGCAAAAAATTAAGAGTGGGAATCTTACGGACATCAGAGTGGAGCCAAATGCCTAGATAACGCAGTTTGGCAGAAATTGGCGTTGGAGTACCGTCCTGTCAGATCTTGGAGTGGAAATAATCCAAATTTCTGATTTAGGCATTCATTTTAAAGCCCGAAAGAGACCTAAAATTTTCAAGTTCCGACACAACTACTGGAAGTGAGGTCATTGGGTCCGAAAGCATAAAGAGATCATCCGCATATGCTGAAACCTTATGGTGAGGAGACTGGCCTTGAATACCAGTAATCGACAGATTAAGGCGGATGGCCGACAATAAAGGTTCCAAGGTGAGCGCAAAAAGCAATGGGGAAAGCGGGCAGCCTTGTCTAGTCCCATTCCGAAGCCGTATAGACTCCGTAAATGCGCCATTTACTTAAACCCGAGCCGTCGGATGATCATAGATGGCATCTGTCCATGGGAGAAAAGCGTCATCTATCCCAAATTTTATTAATGTCAGTCTCATGAAACCCTATCGAAAGCCTTTATGGCATCAGTAGATAAGAGAAGAACCTGGGCAGAGTTCCTGCGAGCTAGGCTAATCGCATCTAGAACGCAAGTAGTAGCATCGCTCGCCTCTCTACCAGCGATAAAGTCAACTAGATCTGGATCAACCAACCTGGGCAAATATACCTGTAACCGCGAAGCCAAAATGCGAGTCAAAAGTTTCAAGTCACAGTTTAAAAGGGAGATCGGGCGATAACTAGCACAGAACAGGTGATCTGTGTCAGGCTTCGGTATCAGTGATATAGTGGCTGTCAGAGTGGCTTGATGTAAACGGACACCGTCTGTCAAGGCATTAAATGTAGATAACCAATGAGGGGCCAAAGAATCGCGACATTTTTATAATCCTCCGATGGTAGCCCGTCAGGTCCGGGACTCTTGTTATTCTTAGAAGATTTAAGGGCTTCCGATAGGACGGCTCATAGCCTCGGATTCCCTTTTAGTTAAGCATGGAATGTACGCCTGTCATCGGGGCAACGTCTGATTGGATGGAATATAGGTCCTGAAAGAACTTACGAAATTCCATTGCAATACGAGTCGGATGTGTCGTCGTCTCTAAAGTAGAAGTGCGTATGCGGGGGATAAAAACTTGAGTCCTCAACTGTTGAGCTAACAAATGGCTAGGTTTGTTAGCGGCGAAATTTAACCCCGAGCCAAACTCGTGAAAACCGCCAGGGAGGGTAAAAAAAAAATAATATTTAAAAAAAAGGATATATTTCGTACAAAAAAAAAAATAAAAAATAAAGGAAGGAAGGAAAAAAAATAGAACATGAGGTTCTAAAAAGTAAGAATTTTGCTGGAAATGAAAAACTTTTTTTTAAAAAAATGAAAATTATTTTTCCCATGGGATCCACTGAGATTCTCCTGATTAAACCTGTGGAGCTGAATCCCTGGAACGTTTCTCTGACATGTCGGTGCAGTTTCATGCTCTCTGAATAAATTAACCCATACTTCACTATGGGATCATTTCTCTGCCGCCAAAGATCGATGATCTGCAGCATATTTTGCCCTCGATTCGCCTGTATTTGGAGAATTGACAGATTTCTGAATGAATTGCCACGAAATTGCATCACCGTTCAGTGCACTTCGGCAGCAAGTTCATGGCTTAGTGAATAACCTTTGGCCTTTCATTTCTCGGGTCTCAGAGGCGGATGCCTGGGCAATTCTCATGTCTTCCTGCCTGACCTCCTGTCCACTTGACCCCATCCCCCTCACACCTTACCCGATCAGTCTTACCTGTTACTGTGCCTGCTCTGACTCATTTTTAACCTCTTCCTCTCCTCTGGAGTCTTCCCCTCTGCATTCAAACATGCCCTGATCACCACCATTAGAAAGAAGCATCTCTTGATCCCACCTCCCTCTCAAACTACCGCCCCATCTCTCTGCTCCTCTTTGCCTCCAAAATCCTAGAACGTCTGGTCTATAACCAGCTCTCCAGTTATCTCGCTGCTAACTCTACTCGATCCGCACCAGTCCGGCTTTCACTCCCAGCGTCCACTGAGACGGCTCTGACCAAGGTGACCAATGATCTAGTTCAAGCCTCAAAATTTCTACTCGCCTGCTCGCATTTGGCGAGTGGAAATTACATGAGGGCGAGTGGGAATGCAGTGGCAATGCTGGAAAGGGGTTAGGTGGGTCAACTAGTGGCGAGTAACTCTTAAGGCCTGGCTAGTAGCTCAGGACTTGAAATTTTGAGGCCTGATCTAGTTGCTGATCAAAGGTCACGTCTCCCTCCTTATTCTTCTGGATCTTTGCGCTGCATTTGACACTGTTGATCACCCTCTCCTGCTCCTCACGCTGCGTCAACTTGGCCTCTGTGACATCGCTCTCTCCTGGTTCTCTTCCTATATCTCTCTCTTCACTTCTTCAGGGTCTCCTTCGCTGGTGCCTCGTCACCACCAGTTCCCGACTCAGTTGAGGTACCTCAAGGCTCTGTACTGGGTCCCCTACTCTTCTGGATCTATACCACCTCTCTTGGCCACCTCATCTCTTCCTATGGATTCCAATGTCCTCGTTATGCTGAAGACTCCCAAATCTACCTTTCCTCTCCCGATCTTTCTCCTCCTATCAGCTGTCTCCGACTGGATGTCTTCCTGTTTACTAAAGCTTAACCTCTTGAAAACTGAATTTCTCGTCTTCCCTCCCTCTAGAAACCTCCATTCCTGCACCCATTTTCCTTCAGGTGAATGGTGCCACCATTACTCCTACCTCTCAGGCTCGCTGCCTCGGGTTCCTCCTAGCTCTGATCTATCCTTTACTCCTCACATTCAGTCATTAAGCAAATCCTGCTACTTCCACCCAAGAAATATTGTGCGCGTCTGTCCCGGTCTTAACTTGGACTCTGGTAAACTGCTCATCCAAGCTCTTATCTCCCACCTTGACTACTGTAACCTCCTTCTCTCTGGCCATAAGAGATCCCAGATTTTCCCTCTGCAGTCTGTAATGCCTGTGCCAGACTCCTCCACCTCACCTCCCGCACCACACCTCACGCACCACACCCCACCTCCTGCACCTCCCGCACCCCACCTCCCGCACCCCCCACCTCCTGCACCTCCCGCACCCCCCACCTCCTGCACCTCCCACACCCCCACCTCCTGCACCTCCCACACCCCCCACCTCCTGCACCTCCCACACCCCCCACCTCCTGCACCTCCACACCCCCCACCTCCCACACCCCCACCTCCTGCACCTCCCACACCCCCACCTCCTGCACCTCCCACACCCCACCTCCTGCACCTCCCACCCCCCCCACCTGCACCCCCACCCCCCGCCCCACCTCCCACACCCCACCTCCCACACCCCACCTCCTGCACCTCCCACACCCCACCTCCTGCATCTCCCACACCCCACCTCCTGCACCTCCCACACCCCACCTCCTGCACCTCCCACACCCCACCTCCCGCACCCCCCACACCACACCTCCCAAACTTGTTCGCACTTTATAAATACTTGTAGCAGTAAAGTGACCTAACTGTTCTGTTTCCACAGAAACGCCCCAGCTCATTTCTCCTATGTGTCACTCTACCCTCCAGCCCCCCCATCTTCTGGTGCTACAACCTGTAAGGAGATGCGGTGGTGTTTCTCCTGTAGGACGGTCGCCAGGTCCTGGAGTCTGCGGTTCTCGCTGATCAGTTCTTTGTTTATGGTCCTCAATGCCTCATCCAGCTGCTCAAACTCTATGAAAGACATGAGCACAGAGAGCCGGGGTGATGAAAGCCGATGTCACACCATAATGCAACCATAGCCCCCCCCCCCCAATATGTCCCAGGACTATGAAACAGGCCAGTCTCCCATTACTCTCTGTCATGGAGCTGATGAAGCGCTCCACGCTTCAATCCCCAAGAGACTTTATGGTCAATTTATGTCGTGTGGTTTTAAATATAGATTACATCGTTTGGTTTTAGTTTAAATAGTTTAGTGTAAAATGGCGTAACTTTAGTTTTAAATTTCTTATATTCTGTAGGTAAATGTTTCTGTATAGCCAGTAACAAGCTTTACTACTGTGTAATTTATGCAACAGGGCTTTTACCCTTATCTGGCTGCATGTTTAATTCAAAGGGATCATGATAGTGTTTGTCTTTAATCTGATGTGTTAGAACAATGGATTAATGCAAATGTTGTGTGAGTAAAGGCTAAAGAAATAAAAGAATGTTTATTGTAAATATCTAACTGACATACTGTAATTGGCATATTGGTAGGACGAGGTGCGTCCATTTATGCAAATTAGACTGTTGGATTTCAGCATAAATTGTGGCGTTTTTTCATTAAAAGGTCAGAACTCTCAGAGCTCAGAGAGAGAGAGAGAATCCTGTTTTAAAACATACAGCCGCGTCTGGAACACTTTGTGTTCTTCTCTCCAAAGTGCATAACTTTGCATTTATCTAGATTTTAATTCATGACTCGGAGGCTCCTATTTTGCATCTCTTTCTTAGCATTTATTAAACAGCAGCATAGAAAAACTTTAACAGAAACTAGCTCCTCCCTTCCCACAGTCCATTGCAACAAGCACCCTCCCCTGCCTATAAACAGGTTCTTCCCGACAAAATGATCCTCTTTCTTAGCTGCTCGTGACCAGATAAGTACTCTGCGCAGCGCTTCTCAATCTGGTCGGTATTTGGTCCCGGCGTCCCGGTTATAACACGGGCGCCGGCCGAGTATCGGCTATTGCGCTTCGCCCATGTATTTTCACAACCGCTGGTTACGACGCGATTTACATTACGGCCGGATCTACTTCCTCTCGCGGCGGCCCACGTGATCGGCGCGTCGCGCGCGGGAGCTCATTCAGCCGTTTTGCCTGCACGAGGATAGTCGAGATACCATGCCTGCAAAGGGGAAGCGCAAATCACCTCCTCCCTCGGTGGAGTCCGAATGCTCGGGGGACAGCGATGCTGATCAGGTCACTCATTCCCCCACGGGAGACCCGGCCCCCCTTCCCTGTCTTTATCCTCTGACATACAGGCCTCCATTGCCTCGGCAGTAAAAGCGGAAGTAGCTCACCTATCCTCCAGCTTCTCCAGCTCCCTCCTAGAGGTTCTGACAGCCGTCCAGGCATTACAAAAACCTGCCATACCCGCATCCCCGGGCTCTAGCCCTGCGGAGGGCCTGTCTTCCAGCCCGGCAGTAGTTTTGCCCCCCGATGGGGTGGGCAAAAAGTCAGTGCGGAAGACAAAGCACTTGACTCGAGGGGCTGGCATCCCTGCAGTACTGCCACCACCTGATGTAACACCCCCGTAAAAGGGCACTAGTTACCCAACACCAACAGCTACTGCTGCTAAAAGACCCAAACAGGTGGATAAATCCCCTCCAGAGGAGGCGGATGGTGAGGACGAGGATTCTCACTCGGATGATCCCGATGGTCTGTCGGCCGGGGATGATGAAGTGGTGCTCCACGCTCCCTATGACGAGATATTCGATATGAGGGACACGGTGACCTATGCCCCTACTGGGGATAAGGCGATAATTTGTGACCCACAAGGGGACCCTCTATTCTACCCTGAGGATCTGTCTCACCCCCGATCCTCTGCCTGGTCACCAAGGCCCCACGTGGAGAAGTGGCTGGACGACCGCATGCGGCGCCCGTTAGATAAGGCCACACGAGACAGGATGCGAGCTGAATGCCCACGTCCCACCACTATGGGAAAGACCTGTCTGACTCCCTTAGTGGACAAAGACTTCCAGAAGTATGTCACCCACCATGGCTGGTCTGCTAAAGCAGGCATCGACCAAGCTTTTAAGAAATGTCAGGATCGTCTCCTAGACACTGTAGGCCCCTTAATAAAATTGTTTGACATTGCAGAAGGAGCCAAGGCCCAAGGGGACACCCTGGACCCCTCCATGGTGAGAGGCTGGCTCCAACGCTCCATCTGTTTTTAGCTAACGCTAATTCCGCCATCTCGGCTGAGAGACGCAGATCTATTCTGCTTAAGGTGGACAACCAACTAACAGAGAAGGCTGACTCTGATCTCGGCAGTGAAGCCCAAGGGCTATTATTTGGCGAAAAATTCGTCCGAGACCTGGGCAAATACGCCAATACATTCACCTCCCTAGACAAGGTCTCGACCTCTATGAAAAAAGTGTTCAAGGACGTGTTTTTGGCAAGGCCGGTAGAGCTAGGGGAAACTTTACCGGCCGCCCAGGACCGGGTACCAACACGGCCCAATCCTTCTCCACTCCCACTGCCCCGCAAACGCACGGCAGTGAAACACGTATTATAACACGGGATTCTTCCCCTCGCGTACCCGCGGCTGGCGCGGTAGAGGCTTCCGTGGCTCCCGAGGGTCCTTCAACTCCCGTCGCCCACCAGGTAAGACTCCAGTTACGCTCGCAGACTGTACCACGGGTGGGGGGACGCATAACGCGCTTTCTTTCCAAATGGAAATCCCTGACTTTGGACCCCTGGGTCCTACAAACAGTCACAGGCTTCCACCTAGACTTCGAATCCGTTCCGACACAAATGACCCTTCCTACACCCCTCCGATTCTCCTCAGAGTGCTCCACGATGGTGGACGAGGAGGTTCGGAGCCTTGCTCGAAGGGTGCTATAGAACGAGTTCAGTCACACACACTAGGGTTTGTGAGCAATCTATTCCTAGTGGCCAAGAAAGGCGGGGGCTCCCGGCCCGTCATAAATCTAAAGGAACTAAACTCCTTCATAGTGTATCGCCACTTCAAAATGGAAGGCATGAAAGACCTTCCTCCCCTTCTCCTGCCGGGGGATTGGCTAGCAAAGGTGGACCTAAAGGACGCCTATCTATCCGTTCCCGTGACAACCGAACACAGAGACTTCCTGCAGTTTCATTGGCAGGGGGAGCTCTGGCGTTTCTCCAGTCTTCCCTTCGGGCTCTCCTCAGCACCTTGGTGCTTCACCAAACTGCTGAGGCCGGTGATGGCGAATTGCGAGAACGAGGTGTTCGCCTCATTGTCTACCTAGACGACATCCTGCTCCTGGCATCCACGAAAGGGTTACTTTCTCTGCACTTGCAGTGGACCCTCTCCCTCCTGCAGGAACTGGGTTTCGTGGTGAACACGGAGAAATCGGTTCTGCAACCGACCTTGCGGCTGGAATTCTTGGGCCTAATAGTGGATTCGACATCCATGCGGCTCACTCTTCCAGCCGACAAGCTTTACACAATAGAGAAAAGAGGCGCGCTCTCTTCTAAGAGACGTTCCTTGTTCCCTGAGAGCTCTTGCTCGCATGGTAGGCCTCCTCTCGGCCACCAGGCTGGCAATACCCCCGCTCCCTGCACTATCGAGCCCTCCAACGCCTGATGGCCCGTTTCCTCCGGGAGGGAGTACCTTATACTGGGATGATAACCCTCTCGGACGAAGCTCGCCACGATCTCGCGTGGTGGATGACGGACCTCCGGTCCTGGAACGGGAAAGCGATCCTTCCGGCCCCCCTTGCCTCACAATAGAGTCGGATGCTTGCCGCTCCGGTTGGGGAGCTCGCTGCGGCCCTCTGGAGACAGGGGGCGGTTGGTCGGCGGAGGAGACTCTCCTCCACATCAATTGCCTCGAGCTGCTTGCAGGCTTGTTTGCAATCCAGTGCTTCGCCAAGGGACTCCGGGATTGCACCATCCTCCTGCGCATGGACAATTTCCCGGCGGTCCGCAACATCAACGCCCTGGGGGGTCCCAGGTCCCCATGCTCACACTGCTAGCTCAGCGGTTTTGGGCACATTGCTTCGCGTCGGGGCTCGCGATTCAGGCACAATTCCTCCCAGGTCTCGACAATGTGGTAGCGGATTGGAACTCCAGACACACGCTGGATTCGGGCGATTGGAGGCTGCTACCCGCAGTCTTCGCTCGTCTTTCGAATCTCTGGGGTCCGTTCACGACCGATCTGTTCGCCTCGCGTCTGAACCGCCAACTTCCGAAGTTTTACAGCTGGCGTCCAGACCCCGAGGCGAGAGCAACGGATGCGTTCCTACAACCTTGGTCCCGGGACGGCTCTACGCCTTTCCCCCTTTCGCCATGGTGGCTCGCACCCTCGCCAGGGTTCGTTCACAAACAGCGACCCTGGTCTTGGTGGCGCCCCTCTGGCGGAGCCAATCTTGGTTTCCGGCCCTCCTGGAGATGGCCATAGATCGACCGAGGGTGTTGCCTTGCCCTCCGGATCTCATCACGGATCCGGACGGCAAACCACACCCCCTTATCACGTCTCACTGTCCGTTGACTGCATGGTTGGTGTCCGGGGACCCGGCTTTGTCGTTGGAGTTTCGGAACGCACTGACGCCTTGCTCCAACGCGCATGGGCTCCCGGTACCCGAGCAGTCTACGGCACGGCTTGGTCCCGGTGGATTCGCTGGTGTATGGATGGGGGTCTGGATTCCCTTTCAGCCCCTGTGACGGCCGTGCTAGATTTCCTCACGGATCTCTTCGAACGGGGATTAGCATACCGTACGGTTAATTCATTTCGCTCGGCGATTTCGGCAGGCCACCTCGGTTTCCAGGGGGTCCCGGCGGGACGTCACCCCCTGGTCTGTCGGTTACTGCGCGCCGTTCGCTTATCGCGTCCCCGCGCCCCCGATATTCTTCCACATGGGACGTCTCCGTGGTCCTTAACTTTCTAACAGCGTGGCCGGATAATGACGATCTATCCCTACGCCAACTGTCCGCAAAATTGGTGATGTTATTTTGCTTGCTTTCATGTAAACGGATCAGCGACGTTCGCGCACTGGATTTGGGGCACGCTCCTTTCTACACGATGGTGTACGCTTTGATGTCTCGCGCCGTACAAAAACGGCCATTACCTCGGTTTTCTACCCTGGGTTACCTGATCGCCCGCGGCTTTGCCCGGTTCGCTGCCTGCGCGCTTACGAAACTCGCACGACTGCTTGGCGCCCTCTGGATATTGCGCCTTTATTTCTCTCCTACGTGGTTCCCCACCGCCCGGTGTCATCCACTTCGCTAGCCCGATGGGTGCGTTGGGTGATGGCATCGGCCGGTGTGGACGTCTCCACGTTTGGCGCGCATTCTACGCGCAGCGCCATGGCTTCCTCAGCGGTGCTGTCAGGCTGCCGGTTAGAGGATCTCATGAGAGCGGCGGACTGGTCCAGGGAATCGACCTTCCGGACGTTCTATTTGAAGCCTGTCGATCATTGGTCGGCTGCGGTCCTAGACAGGCTTTGAATATGCAAAATAGGAGCCTCCGAGTCATGAATTAAAATTGATAATTTTCCTAAGTATGACGGGAAGTTAGAATTTTAAGAAAGACTCGGAGGCGAGTATTTTCCCGCCCAGTCCCACCCTGGGTTTTGTTAAGCGGCTTGGGCGTAGGCTCGCCGGTTCATGGTTTTCTTATTATCCTCTTCTTCCCACAGCCTCCTGATTTTCTCCAGTCTCGATTGGATGGTTGCCTCGTTGTTTGGTTCTTCTGCCCGTTGGATGATGACTCACACGCAAGAAAGAGGATCATTTTGGCGGGAAGAACCTGTTTATAGGCAGGGGAGGGTGCTTGTTGCAATGGACTGTGGGAAGGGAGGAGCTAGTTTCTGTTAAAGTTTTTCTATGCTGCTGTTTAATAAATGCTAAGAAAGAGATGCAAAATACTCGCCTCCGAGTCTTTCTTAAAATTCTAACTTCCCGTCATACTTAGGAAAATTATCAATTAAATCTCATCTAATATAAATTTAAATGAACATACAAGTCTCTTGGGGTTTGAAGCATGGAGCGTTACACATCAGCTCATGACACTCTCGTCCTGTCACCTACCTCCCTGCGTGGATACGCTTACATAACTCTCCATATGGCGATGCAAGACGGTTGGACAAGTTTCCAGTAGCGGGACATCCGCTCGCTTGCAAATTTCCATGCGCTCCTGCGGTGCAACCTCGATCCTCCTCCGCGGTGCTGAAAAGCCAGAGTGGCCAGGAAGGTAAGGATAATTCTGGAAGCCCTCCAGGTGGCAGGTAAGCGCTGGGAGCATGGGGGACAACCCGGTCTGTGGGAAGAAGAGGATGTTGTTACACGAAAGCTAGAGAAGTGGTTAAATCTACATAATGGAAAACCTTTGGTATTGTAAAGCGCTGCGGAAACTGTTGGCGCTGTATATAAATGAGGACAATAATAATAACGTGTGGTCCGCAATACCCAGGCTGGAATCAGGACAG